>JAJOZX010012073.1:0-109785 GCA_023014485.1 Bathynomus jamesi | reverse complement strand
TTCTGATACCGCCATGTTTAGAGGGGTTCACATAAGAGCAAAACACACGTCTTCACTGTTCAAAGTCTGTAAAGTATGTAGCGCGAAACACGATAGATTCCTCTTAGATATAACCTTCGGAAAATTATGCTTAAACCGAGTAGGACTAGTTTAAACTTAATCTATCGTAAAAACGACATTACTTATGGGATGACCTGAGAGAGAGAGAGAGAGAATTAAGATATAAAAGTTTAGATTTTACCATATAAAAACTTTGATTTATGTAAAACACGTGTCAAATAGAAGAAAAATGTTAAGAAACATCATTTGAAAGTACACTGCCATTATTATATAAAATGTATAAATATAAAATTATTATCATTATTATTTCTGGAAATTTTAGAAGTTCACTGTAAAAAAAAGGAAACAAATGGATGATGAAAACGCAGGGAAAATTGATGAAAACGCAAGGAAAAGTTTTTTTTTTACTTATTTTGATTAGATATTTTGATGAATTAAGATAAAATGTAACATTTATTAGTTCCTTTAATTTATTTCTTAAACAATTTCTGTAGATTTGTAAGCTATGAGAGTGATATTATTAAGCAAAATATTGTAATGTTAATGTAATTATGGGGTTGTTTAATCTCCTTTGCAAAATCTAACGTCATATGATGGAGGGGACCTACAGCTTTACGTGGAATTCGAATCACGGATCACTACATAGTCTGGGCGCAGGGACGGTCCACTCCATCTAAAAACCAGACCCAATGTCGCTTAACTTCACTGATTGACGGGTAACAGTTTTACGATGTAGCCCCGGCAAAATTTTGTAAATTGCACTTTTTGTTACTGAGGATGGCAAACTGAGAAGAAACGACAAAGAAGATATTAAGTTTAGGGGACACCTGATTTTTAGACCCCCAAGTGCCCGAAAAGTGGTGACGTAGAAAACAACTAACCAACCTAGAACGACAACCTAACCTAGTGTAACATAAAATAGCTGGAAATTTGGTGTCCACGAGGCAATATCCTATTTTGGCGTCCAAAATTATTCAACCAGCCAGAAATAAACAAATAGCTTCCCAAATTATTTAACAGCATTAGCTTTGTTTTGATGAATCATTTTTGTTGATTTCTTATGAGAAAATATGGCTGGAATGCCCGGTTAGGCCAACTGTACGCCCTTGACGATTGCTTAGGTTAAGTCGTGATATTTTTGTTAGTTTAAACGAAAATATCACGACTTAACCTAACCAATCGTCAAGGGCGTACAGTTGACCTAATCGGGCATTCAATAATTTTCACATAGGTTTCGATTAATTTTAAGCAACTTTTACCAAAAATGTGAGCATTCATTTTTAATACACAGCCAAATATATCACACAGGATACTGCACTATCGTACATGTTAGGAAGTGACTAAATATACACATTCGCCAATTGCTTGTATTTAGGACGCTATTCATTTATTTTTGGTTGATTGAATAATTTGGGACGCTATTCGTTTATTTTTGGTTGATTGAATAATTTGGGACGCTAAAATAGCCGTTTTTCCTATTTTAATAATTAAACTTTTGTTTTTTTTTTGAAAATGTTGACTCGAGTTTCATTTTACCGGAATTCAAATTTTTTTTAACTTTAATGAAAATTTAAAAATAAACTATTTTATTCTGAAGTAACAAGATAATTAATCTAGACTCCCGTCAACCATCCCCACGGAGCTTAATTCGTATAAATACATTTTAAAAGCATTTAATACTTAATTGAGTTAATATATTAACATCCTGAATGGAATTAACAGTTAAGTTTAATTTAAAATTAAATTAGTTATGGTTTAAAAATTTTAAAAGGGAATTATTTAGATTAGTCGTGTTGGAACTCTATCATTATGACCTTGAAAAAAAAAATTTTCATTTAGCAACTGAAATACAAACGTTTATTAGTGTCGAGCGAAATATCGAGTAGGCAATTTAGATCGAGACCAATATATTTAATGACCTTTTGAAAATTTCACTGTAAAGAATAGATAATATAATTAACACTCACGGTAAATACA
Organism: Bathynomus jamesi; assembly: GCA_023014485.1. Taxonomy (NCBI): domain Eukaryota; kingdom Metazoa; phylum Arthropoda; class Malacostraca; order Isopoda; family Cirolanidae; genus Bathynomus; species Bathynomus jamesi. The sequence goes on along the minus strand of JAJOZX010012073.1, from coordinate 107,748 downwards.
ATACGAACGAAGGAACATAAAAAAAAAAAAAGGTTTCCAGTTTTTCGTTTTCGTAAAACCACGACACTTTCTTTTTTTCATATCGACATATTATATTAGTACAGGGTGGACACAAAGTCCCTTTGCATAAAAAACAAAGGCAATATACAGATATGCTGATATTTCACTGCAAAGGGACTTTGTGGCCACTCTGTATGTAAAAGCTACACTCACCATTTTTCATCGTTTGTCGTCAACGACACTGTTGTGACAGCATATTCCCCTTGATGTAGTTCTTTTCTCCACTGTATTCTTTCCAGCAACTGCCCCCCTTATTGAAAGAATATATCACTGGGTCCCGTTCCCGTTATATAAAAAAAAGAAGTTATCTCTATACTGTCAAAATTGTTACAACTGACCACCGAACCATGTATAACAAAAACTGAATCTGATCTGCGTCTTTCGGCAAGACATTTAGATCGATGGTTGGTTTTGTTTTTCAAGCACGAAGGGTTATTGCATGAAGGGTTATTGAGAAGCAATTTTTATTTAAGCAGAACACGATGGATGGCGATGGATGGATATATGTGTGTGTGTGTGTGTGTGCGTGTGTGTGCATGTGTGTGTGTGTTTTAAATATTAAGTTATATCGAATTAAGTAAACTAATCTGAATTATAGTGACTAGATTAGGTTAGCTTAGGAAAATTTGAAGAGATATGTTCCAAAGAGTAATACAGTTACTATATGTTGCACTTTATATCCTATCGCAGTTTGCTATTTTCACATCTACCTGGGTAGCCTTAGGGTTAAGACGCTGGGCTGCTGATCTGGAGATCGTGAGATCGAGTCCAGGTGAGAACTTTGGAATTTCGTGGTTCAAATTCCACGTTAAGCAGTAGGTCTTCGTGAGGAGGGTGATCCAACCCCCAAATCGTTTTCAGTCTCACGCTTCCTTCCCTTCCTGATTTCTTTTTTGGATACTGTTAATAAATAAATAAATAAATACCATGTATTGCAAATAGTGATGTAGTTTTGGAAAAAAATTCTCCTACAAACAAAATTTTCTGGAAAGCAAAAAATTACTAATTGGTGATATTTTTTTCCTACTACACACATATATACGTATATATATATATATATATATATACACTAGCCTCACTCAAGTCCGGCATGATTGGTTCCGGAGGCATACCGGACTAGTAAATTTTCCGTACTAAGTGCGCCCCTCCCCTCTTACAGTCTGCTACACCCCTGTTAATAATTCGCAAGAGCCAACACTGGTGCTGTTACCGATCTGTTTCAGAGCACTTTGATCAGCTTAATTAAAAAAGTTGGCAAGACCCTCTGTCTTTCCCTTCCCGGATCTCTTCCATTGGTTGGGCATCTCCATTTGGGGGGGCGGAGGAATAGTCATTTATGGCATTCATTGGCGAAGGTTTTATATTTACCAGCGGTGGACCTTAACGGTTTATTACGAGGTGCCGGACTTCAAAGCTATGTCACAATTGAAAAGTGCCGAAGTTGAGAGCTATGTCACAATTGCAAAGTGCCGGACTGTCGATATTCCGGACTATAAAGAGGGCAATATAAATGCAAAAAACTTCATTTTTTTCAACGTGAAAGTCAAAATATGAAAATAAAAACCCACTCTAATAGACAGAGTTTATTTCCACAACAGTTTCGATGCCCACTGGCATCCTCCTCGGGTGGATACAGAAAAATGAATGAACCAAAACAAGAGGGAAAAACAGTCCAGGGACCGACCGTTAAGAAATTCGCACCTAGGTTAGATCCCATTCTCCTGACACCGGAAGGGCATTTTCATTACAGGGACCCGCTTATAAGTACATTCGCACAAATTTAAAACTATCTTCCTGTTCTAAACATACAGATTCTATTATTTTTTTACATAATTATTACATTATTAAATTTATTACATTTAATATTGCATTATTATTTATAACAGAAATTATAAATTTATTATTACATTGGTTATTACATTGTTGTTTATTATACAGAACTTATAAACCGAAAAACGAATGAAAAAGGCGAGAAGGAAACAATCCAGAGACCATTGAGAAATTCGCACCTAAGTTAGATACCGTTCTCCCGACACCGGAAGGGCATTTTATTACAGGGTCCCGCTTATAAGTACATTCGCACAAATTAAAACTATCTTCTTGTTCTATACATACAGATTCTAATATTTTGACATAATTACTGCATTTGTTATTGCATTTACATTTTTTTTTTTTAACATTTATTATTATTACCTTTACCCTAATTATTAAATTTAGAATATTACCTTTATTATTACATCTGTTGCATTTATATTTATTTCCACATTTATTACTTCCATTATTCCATTATTTTTCGGTTTATAAGTTCTCTATAAACCAAATAATAATGCAATATTAAATGTAATAAATTTAATAAATGTAAAAAAAATAATAGAATCTGTATGTTTAGAACAGGAAGATATAGTTTTAAATTTGTGCGAATGTACTTATAAGCGGGTCCCTGTAATGAAAATGCCCTTCCGGTGTCGGGAGAATGGGATCTAACCTAGGTGCGAATTTCTTAACAGTCGGTCCCTGGACTGTTTTTCCCTCTTATTTTGGTTCATTCGTTTTTCTGTATCCACCTGAGGAGGATGCCAGTGGGCATCGAAACTGTTGTGGAAATAAACTCTGTCTATTAGTGGGTTTTTTTTTCGAGGGCAATATATATCTTTCTGCTCATTAATTTGACTGAAAATACGTTTTTAGAATTTTAAATTACCTCTAATGCTATTACAATATATTTTTCTTTTAGTATGCTAATGGATGCAAAGCTTTCACTTTGGGAAATTATGCCTTTGGCCTTAGGGTATTATACTGTAGTGTAGTATATCCTACCTTCATGCCAAGAATTGTTGAGTGAAATTCTCCACCCGGTTAATAAATATACCGTGTATATATATAATATATATATATATATATTATATATATATATGTGCCTCGGTGGTGTAGTGGTTAGCGTCGCTGACTACGAATCCATCGGCCCCGGGTTCGAGACCCGCTGACGGCAGCCGGCGCGCAGCAAAACCCAGCTGTTCATCCTTCCACACACTAAAGTGGTTGGTAGATAAATGAGTACCCTGGGTGGCCTAGTGATTAAGACGCTGGGCTGCTGGTGGGGCGTGGTTCGGATTCCACGTTAAACTGTAGGTCTAAGGTGGAGTGAAAAGCTTGACCTTCGTCAGAATGAACAATTCGGGCGGAAGCTAACTAAAGGTTAACGAAAGGTTATATATATATATATATACACACACACACATACATATATATATATATATATATATGCATATCAACTTATAGCAAATACAAATTTGTCGTTGTTAAGCAAAAGTTTAAAAGAGTTTAGAACCACTTATCAGATGCATAAATGAAAGCAGAAAATAAGATTGTAACACATCGCCTAAGACGTTTTTTTAAAAATAATAACATCAGACAAAATGTTCTTAGATGAGCGTAGGCAAGCTGACTATGAAAATAAATAAACAGGAGAGAGAGAGAGAGAGAGAGAGAGAGAGAGAGAGAAATTGTACGAATGATCTCGCACACCGAAACTCCATTATTACGAGGTTTCAATCTCTTCTCTTTGGGTCAGCTTTATCCTTCCCCTCGAGAAACCTTCTTCCAATCTCCCCTCGCAGTTTCAATCTCGCCTCCCATTATTCCTCTCGTTTGTTCTAGTGCCACCACATTCCCTCCGGTCATGGAAGCGCTGAAAGAGAATGGTGCCACGAGAATTCTCGCCTTGGCACTTAATGGGCGGATGAGCTGCGAATTTGGAAAAAACTCAAAAGGCGGACAAACATTGACCAACTCGCATAAGAGAAGAAGAATGGAACTTCTATTGTTTCAATTTCATCCTCAACTGATAAACAAACAAAACGGGGCTGAATGACCGACTCTTCGCTGAAGACTCTTTAAAAAGAGTACAACTAGACATATTCAAAATTTAATTAATAAAAGTACAGAATGTATAACTGTCGTTATTCCTGTGTGCACCAATCATCATTATTGTCGAGAGCAAATAGTGGTCATTCCACGACAAAGCGAAATATCATCTTCGTTAATAACTGGAAAGGCAAATGGGGATATTATATACAGTGTGTATATATGTATATATATATATGGGGAAAGGAAACGCAAAAAACTAATGCAGGCATTTCCAGTTAGAATGCACAACCATTGTGTAATTTGAATATATATATATTACAGGAAATCTGTGTAACTAGGGATTTCATGTAAGGTTAAGTCGTGACATTTTCGTTAAACCTACGGGAAAATTATTGAATGCACGGTTAGATCAACTGTACGCCCTTGACGTTTGATTAGGTTAAGTCCGTGATATTTTCGTTAAAACTAACGAAAATATCACGACTTAACCTTACATGAAATCCCTGAACACTTTAGGGATTTCATGAAATCCCTAGATACACAGATTCCTGTAAACACACACACACACACATACATACACATATATATATATATATATATATATATATATATATATAAAATGCATCTTTCACCCACTTTCTCCATATATACAGGGTGGGTAAAAAAGTGACCCCATAGAGGTAAACTGTCATATTAAAAAAAGTAAGGTGACTAGAGCTCCCAAACTTCATAGATGCTTACCTTATCATGTTCGTCTTAATTGAGAAGATGCTCGATGTGTCCCCCTTCCTGCTCAACGCAGGCCTCCAAACGTGGACGCCGCTGATCAATACACCTGTTTACATATCGTTGAGACACCTTCTCCCAGCCGAGCAGAATTCTTTCGCGTAGTTCATCTATGTCTCTTATATTGGTACCAGGGATGTAAACTTTGGACTTCAGGGCTTCCCAAACACCATAATCTAGTGGTGAAAGATCGGGGCTACTAGCCGGCCGCATATTGGGTTCGATGAAATCCGGTGTTTCGTTTTCAAGTATATCTTTCACTCTATCTAACTGATATTACGAATTAGTGTGAAAGATATACTTTCCAACAAGATGGAGCCCCTGCTCACAGAGCACGCCAAACTGTCACATTCCTTGAGAACGAAACACCAGATTTCATCAAACCCAATATGTGGCCGGCTAGTAGCCCCGATCTTTCACCACTAGATTATGGTGTTTGGGAAGCCCTGAAGTCCAAAGTTTACATCCCTGGTACCAATATAAGAGACATAGATGAACTACGCGAAAAAATTCTGCTCAGCTGGGAGAAGGTGTCTCAACGATATGTAAACAGGTGTATTGATCAGTGGCGTCCACGTTTGGAGGCCTGCGTTGAGCAGGAAGGGGGACACATCGAGCATCTTCTCAATTAAGACGAACAACATGATAAGGTAAGCATCTATGAAGTTTGGGAGCTCTAGTCTCCTTACTTTTTTTAATATGACAGTTTACCTCTAAGGGGTTACTTTTTTTACCCACCCTATATAACTTCCATTATATATATATATATGGGCTACGTCGTGGCCAATGTCGCAACACTGCTTCCCGGAGATCAGCGAAGGGAAGCGACATTGGGTCTGGGTAGTAGTTGGATGGGAGACCGTCTTCTGCGCCCAGATTATGTAGCGACCCTTGGTTCGGACCCCACGTAAAGTTGTAGGTCCCCTCCGTCATATGACCTTAGATGTTGCGAAGGAGGTTAAACAACCCCAATTAAAAAAAAAAAATATATATATACACACACACACCTTTGGTTAGTTTCCGCCCGAATTGTTCATTCTGACGAAGGTCAAACTTTTCACTCCACCTTAGACCTACAGTTTAACTTGGAATCCGAACCACGCCCCATCAGCAGCCCAGAGTCTAGGCCACCCAGGGTACCCTTTATCGACCAACCACTTTCTTTATTGTGTGGAAGGATGAACAGCTGGGTTTTGCTGCGCGCCGGCTGCCATCACCGGGTCTCGATGGATTCGTAGTCAGCGACGCTAACCACTACACCACCATCCCTGGAGAGAGTGAGTGAAAAATGCATTTTTCTTTTAACTTAAGATAATATAACTTTCGTTTTTGGAGAAAAAGGTTTATAATGAGCAAAACATTTAAGAATTAAAGTTTGTAATAAAGAATTTTTCAAACTTTTGAGGAATAATAAAACGAGTCTTTTATAAACAGACGTTTAAGAATAATTTATTCACAGACAACTTTGAAGTATTTTATGATAAATGGCTAACCCAAAAACGCTTTTCTTTTGACTTCATATAAAATATTTTTTAGAAAATACTTTTACTCTAATCCTGTTTTAAGGTCTAAAACATTTATTATATAAATAAAATATTACTGTATAAACAAAGAAAATATTTTAACAGTAATTAAATTAAATAAAACCTTATATAATATATTTTATATATTAGTATTACGTATTAATATATGCGTATATATTAAAAATTTTTGAAACATTATTAATGTTTAAAAAATAATAATTATTATTATTTAATTAATAAATAATATAAAATAAAATTAACACTGCTTTATAACCTTTAATAATTAATAATAAGAATGTATTGAATGCATTTCCAAGTAGGGTATATTAAGGTGTATGTATGTGTATATATATATATATATATATATAATATACATGCACACAACAACGGTTGATAATTATACACACAACATTTTTCATAATAATAATATACGTAAGATTATAGGAAAGAAATATACACCAGATAAATATGTAAGTAACACATGACGAATATGTACGTACAGTGAACGGAAAATAGTTAGCCAAGAAACAAAAATTTCTAAAAAGGACCAAAAATTACTAATTGGCAATGATGGTTTTTTCTTCTTGATAAATCTTGGAAGTGCCGCCACGCATGACGTATGAAGGGCCGCTTAGGTGTGAAATTGAACTATGTGGGGTGGGGGTGGGGGTGGGGGGTTCTGCTGGTCCACCATGATGCGTGTGAACGGATGTGCGCGCTTTAATCTCTACCGTTTCTCTTCTGCCCTATCTTCTGTTCTTCGCATCCAAGCTATTTCTGCCTTTTCACTCCAATCCATTGGAAAATGAGATTTTGTTAATGCATGTGTAATTGTGTATGCAATGTGTGGTTTTTTTTTTTTGAGATTTTAATTTTTTTACAGTAATAAATTAATTTTTTAATTTTTTTTTTATACTTTTTAGAAATTTTGTTTCTTGGCGAACTTTTTTCCCGAAACTGTACCTATATGATGATAACTATAAATGATGCAAAGCTGCTTTATTTTCCACTTGACGAAGGAAACAGCTTCAATGGATCGCAGAAACGTCATTCGTACATGGGAACTAAGTAGTCCCTTTTAAGATATGAGAAAGAATGGCAGTTAAGAAGCGTAATTTATTCGCCTTGGTACTCGAACATGGGAACTCTGAAACGCAATGCAATGCTTTTCACGGGTACACCGTAATAACAACCTTATAGAATAAAACACAGATGACACTATTTGAACGATGTTCCCCTCATTGAGGGGAAAATAAGCGCGTGAATAACGAGGGCGAAACCGAACACAGAAAACCAGAACGAATTCTTCCTTTGGTGAAGCCGCTGCGCTGCACTCGTGTCCGCCGTTGCTGCCGCAAGCGACTTTGCGGCGGTGGAGACGTTGAGCTGCACGACGGCAGCGTGAGCGGAGTGCGGATTCGCCACCAGGATGATCCACGCGCCTGCGTCGTCATCCCCCGTGACAGGCACGATGTGGAGGTTGGAGAGTACGCACTTCTGCGAGTCGGGAGACTGCACGAAGGAGAGGTTAGGTTACGCTTCGTTTACAAGAGCACGACGCGCTAAAAGGCATTCTATAAACGTGTGTGTGTGTGTGTGTGTGTGTGTGTGTGTGTGTGTGTGTATATATATATATATATATATATATATATATATATATATCACGAAATTAACACGTGAGTAATATTTATGATAAAAATAACCACGAAGGAAAAAGAAAACACGAAATAGTGCTCAAGCGCTTTCTTCTAGGGAGTTCTTTTATATTGGACAGACGGGAAAAGATTTGAACACGCGTGTAAAATAGCATCAATATTTCGTTAGAACGGGACAGTCGTCCAATGCCCTTTTTGTCCATTTCTCAGAGTTATCCCATTGTATTGATTGGAATAATGCATCAGTTTTCTTTCTTTTTAATAGAAATATTCTTGAGTCTGACATTATTCAACTTACAAAAATTTCAACCTCAGCCAGGGCTTTTTTTCATTTGATCCTGTTGTTTTGAATTCATTCAGAACGGATTCAGAGAAGAAGGGCAAGGCGTTAAAACTCTGATAGCTTTTTCATGTAAACTGTATGCTCCTCCTACAATATTTTTCTGCGCCAATCATATTATCATTTTTATTTGTGACATGTATAGTCCAATCTTGTTATTAATTTTAGTGTTCCTGCTTGAGCACTATTTCGTGTTTTCTTTTTCCTTCGTGGTTATTTTCATCATATATATATATATATATATATATATTTTTTTTTTTTAAGTTCGGGAAGAACCGATTCGCCTCTATTTAAAAGGGCATATCTCGGCGGAAAAGACAGAGGAAAGACAGAGGAAAAAGAAAGTGAGAGGAAAGACAGAGGAAAAAGAAAGGGTAGAGGGGACAGTCGAAGTGGAAAAAGACCAAAGGATGACAAGGACTGCAGGGTCGAGCCCCATCATCCTTGGGTGCTAGGGCCGGGAGGGCGCACGTGAAACCTCCAGGAACAAGCACGTACAAACGAGCACAAAGAGCACTCAAGAGTACGAGCTTAGAACCCCCTTGCGGGGTTATATATATATATATATATATATATATATATATATAGATAGAGAGAGAGAGAGAGAGAGAGAGAGAGAAGAGAGAGAGAGAGACGAACCTTGCTTCTAGTATCCTTTATTGTTCAGTGTTTCACTAGAAATGAACAATACTTTGTCATTTAAAAATCAAATGAAACAAATAAAAAACAAAAAACGCAAAATGATGAAAAGACGTTCCAACAAAGGCTTCTTTTTTACCGACTCAATTTTCAAAACGCGAAAACAAAGGGAAAATGTCATAAAAATTAGAGTTAATTAATTATTACGCTTTAATAGTGAAAGAACGATTAATGACGCTTCTGTCAAGAAGGAACCTCCTCCCACAAACTGTAACAGTAGAGCCGAAACCTTTATTTCTCTTCATTAAATGTGGACTAACATAAAACTAGTAATTATCGTTAAAAAATTTAAAAACCACGTTGAAATGAAAACCTAACTGAGAAGAACGATTGCCAGTCTCCTAACCCAATTTAAAAACCCCGAATAAGATTGTAATTGACGCAGTAATCGGTAATGTTGAGAGATTTCTTACAGAGAGGTTGAAGGCGGTCCACCTGCCGAAAGACTTCCCCGGCGTGAGCGTCGTCAATTTGGACGGAGGAAGCCACGTCACGTGATTGGCCGTTATTGGGCTGCCGCAGACGTGGGCCGTCAGCATCGCCGGACCTCCTTCGAAGGCGGCGTGGGTTCGGTTCATCACCTTAATTTTAATGTCTGAAGGAGGAATGAAATGATTAGGTGAAGTGACGTCACTAAAATAATCTATAAAAAATTTGCGCAATTCTTAAACTGATTTAGTGACTTAAATCACTTTGAATACGAATGTTAAAAGGCCGACAAACAAATAAATCACATTTAAAGCGCTACTTAACTCACCTGACTTCCAGATAAATTTGTTGGAGGAATCGCCGTTATCCTCGAGAAAAGGAGGACAACTTAGGGGCTGACCTTCGAGGGCGGGTAATCGATCCCTCTGCCTTAAAGGGTATTGCTGGGTAATAGGACTGTCCGATTCATCATCTGTTAAGGGAAAAGATACGAGACAAAAATAAATTAAATAATAACGTTGTCAGTCTCAAAACAACGGAAGAGATACACAACAAAATCGCTTTTAGGATTTACATTTTTACTTTTTTCTTGGTAAAGAAAATATGATAATTAAAATTGATATAATTTTTTAAAAAAATGTGCGCACCTCCAAATTAAAATTGAAAATTATGGAAGGATTTATTTATAAATGATGAAATAAAATAGTTAATAAAAACAATATATTTTCACGTAATGAACATTTTAGAAATAGATTTACTTTCTCTCAATTAATAAACTATTTCATACTTCCAAAGTTTATTTAATTTTGCGCGAATAAACATCATCGGAATGAGATGTGATTAAAGAAAATGAAGAGATACAACAAACTGTATTTACTATTCAACTTCCACCACGTTAATTAAACGTTACAAAGATTAGTTCGAATTCTAACTAATAGTTCGTAAAGTTAAAGCTTCTATTTGAGAGGAGTCAAAAGAGCTCCTCCTCCTCCTCCTCCTCCAATAACGGCAACAAACGAGATAGACAAAAACGAAAGCTTGTTAATAAGTCTATTTTCAGCATTCAATCTATGAACAAATGTAACATGCATTCCACCCTATGAAAGGAAATTTATTTACACTAATAATAATTAACAAGTTATAAGAAAGAAGAAGAGCTTTGAACGAACGAAATTATTATTATTATTATTATTATTATTGTTGCGCGAAGAACACTTTTTTTATAAACGCTTTCAATTAAGAATTAAATTTATTTACCACTTCAGTACGAAACGAAAAGCAATGCAGAGCAGAAAGTAATGAAGGGAACGTGACAAGAATAAAGATGGCTTCTTTCTGAGGCGCAAAACACGCATGCAACGCGAGAAAAAGGATCTCAACAACTGTGCTGTCTTCCCATATACGAATCTAGACTAATCTACGAGATAGGAAACGCCTTTACATCGAACAGCCGCAATCATAGAAGACAAAGATACGAAATCCATTATACCAAATCTACTTCATTCGCTTCTACTCTATTCGGTCTCAAAGAACGCATGCGATCTATACCCTGCGATGATGAGCTCGTGTGCCAGCAGAGGGAAGAGGAGCCCCCTGAAGGCGTGCAAGGGGCGTTGCGCCCTCCCAATAATGGATTTATAGAACCCATCTGACCCGAACCGCTTCTGAGATTCGTTTGACCCAGCGGCGACACACCCAGTCGAGACGCCCCGACCCGCGCGTCTTCACCCCCTTTTGGGGGCCTTATAGGCGCTATGAGGAGAGATGGAGAAAGATGGAGAGAGAGAGAAGGGGGAATTAGGCCTCGAAGGAACAAAGCGGAGGGCTAATCGAAGCTGTCAAATGAGGGTCAGTGGAAGTGAGCTTCAACAATTAACTGCAATCTTATCTGAGGGAACTTTGACAATTAAAATGAAACTTTCACCTAGAAATGTCGAAGTGATGTTCTCTCCAATTCCGGTAATGTATCCAAATGCGGACGGTAATTACTGTCACACACAATACAGTAAATAATTCCGATGTTGGAAAACGTACGGGCGTTCAGCACGAAATGAACAGAAATGTAGCTTCAATAGAGCTAACCCTGAACAAACGCCCCTTCAACTGAGCGCCTTTGAACATCTTCGCAATCACCGACAGACGCTCAATGGTCATTACTCTTAATAAGCAACAATAAACGATTAATCCTCACCAAAAACGAACGAAATTTTTGCTTACGTAAAACGTTGATGAAAACGGAATGCGACGAGAAATGACCAAACGGGTGATTCGTGGCACACTTGTACCACCCTCTACTCCGTGACGTGACCACCGTCAAGTTGAGCCACCCTTCCGAAGAGCCAACTTCCTCTTCCTTTCCTTCCGCCTCTGCAAACCCGAGAGAAAGATTCATTATTAAATAATTCACGGAGGTGGAAAACTCATGACAAATAGAAGGAACATTCTGACTGCAAAACACACCGCTACTTTTTGCCATTCGTCCAATCATATAAATAAGTTTATTATTCTATTAATTCTTAATTCAGTTTCCGATTCCTGTTAATATTAATTGTGAATTTCGGTTCTGAATTCAATTTTGATCATAAAATGTTTAAATGCCTAAACAAAACTTACGATTTTGTATTTGAAGAATGAAAGAGAAACGAGTCTCTTCCACTCACTGATTACATTCACACCAACACCGAAACATTTATTCAAACTGTAAATAATAAAACAATTCAATTACGAATCCTCATTATTATATTTTTACTATCTCTAATTCGTGACTGCAAACTTCACATAATTAAGAGTAGGAACAGTTTCAACCTTTGCTTACCATACTCACCACCTCTGTTCTAAAAGAATTTTAATTTTATATATATATATATATTAATATATATATATATATATATATATATATATATATATGATGAATAAAACCACGAAGGAAAAAGAAACACAAAAGGGTGCTCAAGCGCTTTCGTCTAATGACATCCTCAGGAACACTGGAATGAAAGGAGAGTTCAAGACAATATATAGGTTACAAAAATAAATATATATATATATATATATATATATAGTAAGTACAGAAATAAAAATTGTGGGAGGAGCAAACACATTTGTACGGAAAAATGAAAATTTTAGCACTTTGCCCGAAATTCAACATAAATTCAAATGGCTTGTTTCCAGCCAATTTTTTATAGTTATTGTCTGAATGGTAAACAGGTCACAAAAGAATAAAGAAATAAAATAAATATAAATTGGAAAAAATTACAAAATAATGCCTTAGTGATATATACCTCACAACCGAAATAAACAAAGAAATAAACCAACAGATAAAAAAAAAATAAATTGTAAGTGGAGTCTACAAATTCAAGCTCAAAAGGAAAGTTTACAATCAATTTAATAGATGATGCCAAAATGATATATATGTCACAAAGAAATAAAATAAAGAAATAAACCGAAAAAAATAAATTGAAAAATAAATTGTAAGAGAGACCCAAATTTATAAGGGAAAAAAAATTACCAAAGGTTTTTTAGTTATTGTCTGAATCATGCATACGATGGTCACAAACGAATAAAAAAGTACAAGTAAATATAAATTGGAAAACAAAATGATGCCTAGATGATATATAAAGAACTATAAAAATATATAAGACATATATAAGGTATATATATATATATATGAAATATAAACACAATATATATGAGGAATATATATGCTTCAGTTTTGTTTCACTCTAGCAACATTGTTAATAGAAATATTCTTGAGTCTGCTATACTTCAACTTACAAATAACTTTAACATGAGTAAAGGTCTGTTTCAACTCGATCCCGTTGCTCTGAATTCCTTCAGAATGGATTTAAACAAAAAGGGCAGGTTGCTAAACCTTTAAAAAATTTGTTTTTTTCTCTTTTTCCTTATAAATTTGTATGTTTCTCTTACAATTTTATTTTTCAATTTATTGTTGTATGCGTATTTCTTATATATATGTATATGTATGTGTATGTATGTGTATGTATATATATATATATATATATATATATATGTGTGTGTATATACGTATATATATATTTGGTTATGCGGGTGTATATGTATACATGTGTAGTTGTACGTATTTCTTTTTTTTTTTCTTTATATATCATTGAGGCATTATTTGTAATTTTTCCAATTTATATTTATTTTTATTTCTTTATTCTTTTGTGACCTACGGATCTTTCAGACAATAACTATAAAAATCTTTGGTAATTTTTTCTTATGTGTATATATATATATATATATTCCTCATATATATTGCGTTTATATTTCATATATATATATATCTTATATATGTCGTATATATTTTTATAGTTCTTTATATATCATCTAGGCATCATTTTGTTTTCCAATTTATATTTACTTGTACTTTTTTATTCGTTTGTGACCATAGTATGCATGATTCAGACAATAACTAAAAAACCTTTGGTAATTTTTTTTCCCTTATAAATTTGGGTGCCTCTCTTACAATTTTTTTTCAATTTATTTTTTTTGGTTTATTTCTTTATTTTATTTCTTTCTTTGTGACATATATATCATTTTGGCATCATCTATTAAATTGATTGTAAACTTTCCTTTTGAGCTTGAATTTGTAGACTCCACTTACAATTTTTTTTTTTTTTTTTTATCTGTTGGTTTATTTCTCTGTTTATTTCGGTTGTGAGGTATATATCACTAAGGCATTATTTTGTAATTTTTTCCAATTTACATTTATTTTTATTTCTTTATTCTTTTGTGACCTGTTTACCATTCAGACAATAACGATAAAAAATTGGCTGGAAACAAGCCATTTGAATTTATGTTGAATTTCGGGTAAAGTGTAAAATTGTCATTTTTCCGTACAAATGTGTTTGCTCCTCTCACAATTTTTATTTCTATACTTACTATATATATATATATATATATATATATATATATATGTTTTATTTTTGTAACATATATATGTCTTGAACTCTCCTTTCACTCCAGTGTTCCTGAGGATGTCATTAGACGAAAGCGCTTGAGCACCACTTTGTGTTTCTTTTCCCTTCGTGGTTTTATTCATCATAAATATTTTTCACGTGTACCAAAAGTGTTACCTCACAAAAAACTATCCCACTACAATTGTATATATATATATATATATATATATATATATATTATATATATATATATATATAAAATCGTTGACAACTCGTGAATTCTTGGTATAATCTCGACTCGAGCAACGAATACCCAAGAAATAAAGTCAATTTTGATGATGTAAGAGTCACACGGGGCTGAACAGATCGCGTGAACAGCAATCTGAAAGGCAATTGCCACGAGAGCTTCAGGCCAAGTGACTCTTCGATGACGGGTAATGACGCGGTCCTCGTCAATTTACTCCGGAAATTGATTTCTCTCTCTCTCACACACACACACACACACACACACACACACACCACACACTGCCTATCGGTGCGTAAGCGAGGTACAGACCTCTTAAAATTCATATATGACAAAAACTAATTAACCTAACCTAATCTTAGTAGCATCGAATCGAGAAGGACTTGACAAATGTTTTGGACGCAATTGAAACGTGGAAGGTAGTTTTGTGTTAAGTCATTGAATAGTGATATTACCCAACCAAACCCTAACTAACCTAACCAAACCTAATTAGGAGTAACGTATATCCTTTTTTTCGACGATAAAAATGTTTTTAGATTTTTATGCAAATTTTTTAATGTTCCAAGGTATCAAAAATGTTACCTCACAAAAAACTACCCCACTACAATTGTTCAATTATCACACACCCAACCTCACTTATGCCCAGTTACACACACCACACACACACACACACACACACACACATTTTCATTTGCTGGGTTTGTCTTAGAAAATTTGATTACTTCCCATTAAATGTTATTCCAACCTAACCTATCACAAGAAATAGGTTAGAATGATATCGATGTCCCTGCCTCTATTTGTGACCTTAACCTCTGATGTAAAGACCTGATTCTTACTCAAAACATACCATCTTATGACGATACATATGTGTATGAAGTTTTATCAGTTTATGTTGAGCGATTCAAAAGGTATGGTGCGCACTTTTATTTGACCTTTGATGCATGGACCTAATTTTGGCTCATGAAACATCGTCTTGTGATGATCCGTAAGGTGATTGAAATTTCATTAATTTATGTTGATCGTTCAAAGTCTTGAGCGTGGACACGAAAGTGTAACGCACAGACGGTCAATGGTAATTCAGTATGGCCTCTCCAAAACTCTTTTAGTCGCGGAAAATTAGCCTAACCTATTCCAATTTACCCTGGGACAAGTGGAAAAAATCATCGATGAGAATTGAATGACATAAAATGGGTAAAAAACTAAAATTTTTATGGATAAAACAATTTAGTCATCTTAAAATGTTTCTAAATCGCCCCCAAAGATAGTATCTTATATTTAAAGGAACATCCCATAAGCACGACTTGAAGTACAGAAAAATACTTTATAAAGGGTAATTTGTTTGAAACACACCACACACCGTTTCGCTTGAAACGAAATGGAATTTCTCGAGCGAGTTTCCTGAATTGCGGTCGTAGACTGAACGCAACTTCAAATCAAAACTGATGGTTTCATAGGTAATTGAAGCAATAGAGGAAGTACAAGAATTAAGTAGTACAGAAGACTTGATTATTCGCACACCCTGGTTCCTGACCCTGTGCGGATAAATCGATTTGTGCGGATAATTGACTACCCCTAAAAAATCTTTCTTTTTGGTGCTTTTTCATCATCGGACGGTATTTTACGCTTCTTAGAACTTATACTAGCAGTAAAAATAACGACAGAACAGTCTGCTTATTCCTAACTGAGGTTTGTTTATATTTTGATCGTGCAGTGTTGCCAGAACCGCTCGTGCTTTCTCGCCAGCTGGGCTTGTTGGGCTTGCGCAGATGGCGCTGAATTTGAAATAAGAACATTTTACTGGGTCAAACAAGTGCGGTAAATTGACGTGCGGATAATCGACTCGACTGTATTTGGGTCAAATTATCACCAGCTCCTTGAGTGATAACTCAGATATAAAGAAAACAAAATCGAAGCCTCTGTGCTAAAGCGAATATGACTAGAAGGAACTTCCGGTTCTGTACAAGTGACGCCAAAGACACTCTTTCGCACCTTCTGCACTAATATATATAAAGGACAGCAACTCTGGGTAAATTATAAAAAAGGTTGTTTCAGACTTCTACATAAATTATCCCCGAGATGCTCATCTTCGCAAATGTTTGCTAACCATAATGTCTCGAGCTTCCCGGAGGTAACCAGACGTGCTCAATACAGTCTTACGCAAAGAATTAAAAAAAATCAGCCACCAACCTGATTATCCAAGCAATTCATCAGTCCTGCCATATGTTTCTAAGCGATAGAATTCATGGTACAAACACGTTTGTCTGTAGCTCCACTTAACTTTGACATTATTATTTTTGATTAATTGTATTTCTATCCTTAGTATTTGAATTTTCATTGTATTGTATTATCAGTTTGTATTATTAATATTTGTCATATGGACTAATGGGCTGCCAATAGACATTTTCATTGGGCGATTCGAAGCCTCTTTCGCTTTCAATAACGCTTCTCACGTTCTCATTTACACGACGATAAACTAACGCAGCAAAAACAAACATCGCCACGGCAACATAAGACTGCTCGCAAGCAATTCTCTTCCAAACCATTTAATTGTAAATGCAAACGAATTAAAACCGTAATAAAAATGAGTGAAATGTAATTATCGCTCATCTGCCGACTTGTCATGAAACAGCGACAAGTCGCTCAACTTCATTTCCTCGCTGTTGCGAGGGGAGATTTAATAAGATTTGGAGGTCATCAGACAGCCTTACCCTTAATCCACGATGGCGATGAAGGGGGGTTGGCATCCACGTGGCACAGAAGGGACACGGACGACCCCTCTCTTAGGGGGGATCCCCAAACTGGCCATCGGCGCAACCGGAAGTCAGGAGGGTCTGAAGCAAACCAAGTAATAGGCCTATGAGGGCCCCGTTTCCATTTGGAAGGGACCAAAATAGGCCTAACTTACCACAACTTTGAAATCTGTGGTTTATCATCATTATCATCATATTATGCTATGTATGGAAAAGCATTAACTGTCACACTGTCATTATATATATATATATATATATTAGTGGTGGACCGGATGTCACTTTTTCAACATCTGCGGATGCGGATTTTTAATTCCAATATCCGCGGATGCGGATATTTAGTTAATCTATCAATATAATATAGAATTATGAATATATGACAATTTTTCAAATTTCGTGATATTACTATTATGGCAGGCAATGCATAAGAATTAAAATTAATATTAATGTTTTCATTATGATAAAAATAATAACTTTCTCAAGAGTTTCAGCCACAGAAAATTCAATGAAACAAGTTTCATTCAATTTTCTGTTACCACGTATTTATATTTTGAGCTTTATATGTTTGTTTGTTCATTAATAATTAATACTTTACATGAAATGTGCATGACTGGGCCTTATAAGCTACTTTATAAGCTAATTTAATTGTAAATTGCATAATTTATTAGAGGTAATATCCGCATAACATCCGCAGTCAAGTGCGGATGCGGATGCTAAAAATGATGCGGATATCCGGTCCACCACTAATATACACACACACACACACTATTCTTTTGTTACATGTAATGTAAATCCTGTACATGCATAGAGAGGGTTGACAAAAGTAAAGAGAAACCACGATGATCGTTCTCAAGAACAAATAGCGAAGATCATCAATGGAATGCCAAACCGTGTGTCACCTTTACATAATTCAAAGGGAAAGTAACACGATTCTAAATATATTGATTCAATAATTTTTTATTACTTATTGACTTTTATTATCAAATAAGAAACTATGTGAAAACGAAAGGTGTATATTTACTTTTGTAAACCCTCTGTATGTGTGCTAAGTTTCATCAACTTATGTAGAGTGGACTTTCATTTGACCTTGGATATAGGAACTCGACTCTTGTGATGATCCATACGTGCGTAAAGTTTTAAGTTGCGTAGATCGGTTTGAAATCTATGGCATGGACCTCCCTTTGACCTTTCTGACCTTGACTTCTAATGCAGGGACCCAAGTTTGGTTTAAAATACATCGTATTATAATGATCTATTCACGTGTAAAGTTTCATCAATTTATATAGAGCGGTTCAAAATCTATGACATGGACCTTTAACCTCTATTGTGGCCTTCACCTTTAATGCAGGGACCCGAGTCTTGCTCCAAACATATGATCGTGTAATGATCCATACATGTATGGTTTCATCAATTTATGTAGAACAATTCAAAAGTTATGTCATGGACCTCCATTTGACATTTGACCTATTTGTGACCTTGACCTTTGATACAGGGACCTGATTCTTGTTTATGACATTTGACTTTTGACCTCTACTTATGACCTTGACCTTTGATCATGACATCGTCTTGTCGTGATCCATGTATGTGTAATGCTTCACTAATTTGTTAAGCGGTTGAAAAGTTATTGCACGGACACGAGAGTATAACAGGCACAGACAGACAGACAGACAAAGTGCAATCCAGTATGGCCCCTCCAAACTTTTCGTTCGGGAACACGATAAAAATTAATTTTTGAAAAATCAACCAAAAATGGTAGATTTTTGGTAAAATTTAAAAGGATTTATGAATAATTTTATTTTCTCTTCGAACCATCTCAAATGACAACTACTGGACTGGGCACATCATATCATTTTTGCCCCAGAGCCCACCCTGAAGAAAGTCTACGTTAACTAACGAAACGCATTCCTCTATCAAAACACAAAGTAATAATTCCTCTGTAGATTCTTCGATTTTAAAGAACATTTTAAAAAAGGTTGCAGAGACTGAAGGTTTTTGGTCAACCAATTGGCTCGATGGAGAGAAATGGTTGCGATAAACTGTTAATTTTTGAAAGAAGAAACAATCTTGAATGAGATGATTGACTGGAATTGATTCATTTCATCGCTTTACTCAATATTTTTAAGTATTTGTGGAGGTTCAATAAAGCGAATTTCGCTTCGAGCCAAAGTCCTTTCCTTCAAAGGTTCATCGATACTTCAATTATTGTACTGCCTCGAAGGCAAACTGTTCAACAAACGATTACAACGATATAACGGAAAGACGTTTCATTTCAAAGTAAGTCAAACGAGACGTAATCGTAAATGTAGCGAGAATAAAAACATTTTAACAACAAATTTTACGCAAACAGACACAAAATCATTTTCAGGAATTGAATTTGTGATCATTATCGTTCGTAACGTCTCCCAAATTGCTTTAATGAACGAAAACAATAAACAGATTTATTACGCGTAAGTTTTTAAGACTTTGGTTCTCCTCTTCTTCTTCTATGGGTAGGGCACTTTCGCGGGTGCTCGCCCTTGACCCCTCCTCCCTGCATAAAAAAAGGTACGATCTCAAAATGAAGCTAAATCTCATCTCAAATCGAATTACACAAACGTTCACGACTCTCAATAAATGAATTAACTAAATAAAGTTGGTTGCCATGGAAACACCAATTTCCGCGTCTCCACGACGATTCTTGCTATTCATAATATTCGCGTATTACAAATCTTAACATATAAATGAAAAAAGTAATTCGAAGTTGATAATAAAGGAACGATAGATCAAAGGATATTGGCTTATTAATAGCTATATGTCACGCTATGTACGTCAATCTTTTACCTACTTCATTACACACACACACACACACACAATGACAAGCTATCCCTGTATAAAAATCAGCTTAAAATAGTGAGGAAACCTGTTTACTTTAAGAAGAAATTTGATGAAGAAAAAAGAAGGGGTGAAAACTGAATGACAGTAAAACGATGGATGTTGAAGAGTCAGATGAAATCACGAGGGAGAAAGTGGTTAATTACTGCCCTGATTGAACGCCCTTTAAAATCAATAACAAATTACAGATCTGAAAAATAACGCTCAAAGGACGATACAGGGCTGGGGTAAAGAGGGAAAGAAGGGCTGGCTGGGGTAAGGGTAAAGAAGGGGATTTTTGGTTTGGTTATAGAAATTTTAATTTAAAAAGAGGGGATCGTCAGACTGAAAAGACCGATCTTCAAACTAGAATAAAATGCAATCAAGTTCCATTTCATCCCTTTATTCCAATTCCAAATTTTAAAGTATTCCTTTTAGGTAATAGAAATTTATCCTTTTAGTCTTTAACTACAGTAACACTAATGACAAAACTTTTAGTTACGAAACAAAGCATCGCACGGGGAGGAAGGAAGTGGTGTTTAGTATCAGCTGTTCCCAGAATGGAATCAAGGAGTTCTCTGTGAAAATGATCTAATGAAGACCATCAATATCTATCTATAAATAAAAAACGTTGCGCGGTCTTGAGCGAAGTAACAAAAATCTCTTTCGCTCAGTCGCCTTATGATTGGCTGACTCGCATAAAGTGGATGGAGCTAATGTCTCTCGCTCAGTCGCCCGTTAGGGTCGGATCTATCAAGATGAGCGGCGTTAAAGATCACGAAGTGATCACAAGCCCAGATTGTCAAGCACTCGGTACATTTCAAAAGATAGGAAAATAGGAAATTTGCATCTGGAAAAGTAGGAAAATAATAGGAATAACATTAAAAAATAGGACAGAATTAGAAATATTTTTATCAGTATCGAAGTCTGAAACTGACTTTGATACTGATATTTCTATCAGTATCAAAGTCTGAAAGATGGCCTCCCATCACTAATCCAGATTTGATGACAAATGGTAGAAGTTTGTACCGCTTACTACCATCACCTGTTTGCAATGAGAACACCTTGTTCCAATATTCTTCAATTCTATGGCCTGCATCGAAATCTGGAATTTCGGGATCTGATTGAAACAGTTTCCACTCATCCAGAACGGTATTACCATCCAGTTCAGATTGCAGGTTCCGTGTTAAATTCTTGATGGAAGAAATAGTACTAGTTTTGTCTCTCTTCAAGGGGTTGATACAACCAAGATCCTTTAAGATTTTGTTGTGTAATGGAAGCCTTGACTGCAAATGGCCTGTTGCTGCAACAAGGAAAGACCTTATTCCCAAAATAGCTGCCGCTTGCTGCTCAGGCTTTAATGACGGTACAGCCTTTCTTGTAGTATCGCCAATAACCAGGTCCTGGTCAGCGAGCTGAAGATTTCGATCTTGAATATTAATGGATGACAAGTTAGCACAATATATATTCCTTTTACCGCTTCTGGCTTCATGAACCTGACCAAGAGTTTCAGGAGAGTTCCACACATATTGTCATAAAGTGAATAGTTGGGTTACTCAATTGAAAATTAGTCAGAAATTATTCAGAAACAGGGACACACCCTTTGAAAAACTCAAGCTGCAACTTTGTTACCTTTTATGGTCACAAGTCAGCAATCTACAAACTCTTCTGCAACTGGCACTTTTTGGGGCCGTTTTCTCATTTTTGCCAAGTTCTTTGATGAAGTCACATATGCATTCCCACTGGTCAAGAAGTCTCCTGATGGAAGGACCAAGACTTAACCAGCGTACTTCTGTGTGCTGCTGAAATGTATACAGGTCAATTTCCATCTCTCGCTGAAGCTTCTGATAGTCCTCTCTCCGTGCAGAACTGTATTTGAACAGAGCATGTACAATTGTACATCCAAACAAAGCTGATCAATATCTTTTCCATATTTCTCCAAGCCTTTGCCGAAAGCATTGTGTATAACATGGAGGACACAACTTCCCGGATCAATGAAACCTTTAAATTCTGGGTGTTCATCTTTTATCATTTGTTGTAGTTTCGCGGAGATTGTCTTGTTAACATTTGGTCCATCTCTGACGAGTGTAATAAGCTTTGTAACAGGAATTTTGTCTTTCTGCAGCCGCTCAAACATCCTGGAAGCAGCCCTTTTTCTGCATGGCCAGAAAAACAGAAATGTATAATATGCCACCCATACTTGATTATATGTAGATGACCAAAAGCGTAAAGTGAGATCCATCTATTTCTTCACTCGTGCATTGCTTGTCTCATCAAAATGTATAGCAAACGGCAAATCCGAATTCTTCATATCGTCAATAAGCACCCGTCTGAAGCAAGGTGCCATTCCTTCTCCTATTATATACGAAACACTCGTTCTACTCAAGGAAAAATTTGCAGCGATCTTACTATCAGGAAGCATACTCCTAAATGTATCTCCAACACAATCAATTAATCTCAAATTGTAGTTGCACAAGGCGACCTTAGCCAACCAGTATATTTGCGCAGTTACACTCGCACCTCGTAATTAACTGCGACAAGCTTTGCTGGGCCACGTGTACCGTTGAAGTACAACTAAAATAAGTTTACTCCGATTTTTGTCCTGGACAAACTTAATAACTTCTTTATGCTTTTCTCTTCTCGCATGTCGCAACAACTGGGTTTTCCCAGCATTATCATATCTTACATCTACATCACAAAAACGACAATAACCATGGTATTCATCTTTTCCTTTACGACACCACTGCACTAGTCTTTGGTGATTAACGTCTATCACTTCCAACCAAGCAGACGAAAATTTTGTTTTTTCTCCAGGCATTTTTAGCAAAGAACTAAACAATACTGGAACATCTAAACAACTATTGAACGCAACTCATCTGAAATGAAATAACAATTAATTGATGCCAATTGATAACTGCTCATAAAAATACAATAAAAATATACATACAATATAGCTACATATAAATATACCGACAATAAAATACAATGAAACATAATAGTTTACAGTAAAATACAATAAAATGATACAATAATGAATGTCAATTGATAACCGCTCATAAAAATAGGAAAAGTAGGAAAATTTTGCAAAAAAATAGGAGTAAATAGGAATTTCTTGAAAAATAGGAAAAAGTAAGAAAAAAAGTAGGAACTTGACAGCCTGCAAGCCCTACCCGTAGGTAGGAAGCCGAAGGCGCGGCTCGTTCATTTACAACATTTCTGTCAAAATAAACGCAAATCTGGTTGAAATAATGTATAATTTATATTTAGTAAGGTAGAACGCTTCATTTGCCGAAGATGTCGCTGTCCACTGAAATATTTGGACCTCTGAACTACGAGTAGATAAGTGTCCATTCGATGATCTAAATTGTCACGCGTTGTCTCGTTCCTTAAGGAACATTCCACAACTATTACGTTACTGAGGTCAAATACCGTTTCACTTATCGTCTTCTTTGGCTGATAGATTTACTTTCAACAATTTAAATAAATGATGATTTTAACTTGACAAGAAAGAAGCTCACAGTGGAGATGAAAATTGACGGTCCTTTTGGGCAATTCTTTCTCCTCCTTTGTTCTCTACAGTAAAGTTGTATTATATTAATAATAATAATTAGGTACGTGTCTATTAAATAATGTGTACACCACACACACACACACACACTTATTCGAGAAAAAGTCTTCTTACACTCGATGGTAAAAATGGTCCGCTTTGAATAGACATTTCTTATAGTTTTTGAGGGAGCAACTTTTCAGATCTAATTTCATACTTTTAAATAATGCATTATTTTTTCCAGTTTTAGACCCGAAACGGAGCCTTATCAGCCAGAAGGATGCTCATCGAACTGTAGGAAAAGTTACAAAGAGCTCTGAATATTTCCGTATTAATTATTACCAGCACCATGGGGAGGAGTCGAACCCCCGACCTCAGTTTTCACCTCGATTGAAGGAAAACTGTGTTAACCACTGAACTTCTGGCGTTGAGTAACTGACCAATTGTCTCTCGCAATTAATTTGCACGTAAGTAACGGAAAAACGTTACAGGAAACGTTTTCATACTCGTGTCGAGAATCGATGTCGAAGGACTTAATTGAATAAAAGCAAAAAACGAGAGAGAAAACGAGCAGTGAAACGATCTCTAATCGTGGCGAATGACGACGATTAATCATTCAATGGTCTGTCATTAGCATTCCGATCTCAGAGCGAGCGTTTAAAGAGGGATCTTCCTTAATACATATGTTAAGAACGCGTATGATACCATTAAAATTATTCATATATTATCTATTTATATCTATCTGTGTCTGTCTATCTGTGTCTGTCTATCTATCTGTCTATAAGCGGGTAAACAAATGTGCTGTTATGGATTAATTTGTGCAAATTCATTTTAAGAGCGTATTCGTGTTTGTTACCAATTCAATCAAGGTTACTGCGAGAATTATAAACAGAGCAATAGAAATCCCCACAAAGAATCACTATTTGCCAATTTGCATTTTATGAGTTCATGAAGGAAACTTGTCATGAGTTTGAAAGATGACAATAGCGTTGTTAGTACAACTACTAATGGAGGATACGTAATATGAGGCCCTCCTAGGAAGAAGTTGGCTAAGCGACAAAAGTTAAAAACGCCAGAAAACGCAGTTAAAAGTTGTATCAATTTGAAGGTGGAATAATTTTTTTAACTTTTGAAGATATTTCGACGAAATATATTCAGAAGTTAAAAAATTATGACACTTTCAAAATTTAACTTTTGTCGCTTAGCACTTCTTCTTAGGAGGGTCTCATATAGATGGAAACTGATTTTCTCGTTTAATTTAAATATCTTCACTTCAATTTTCACAACCAAATCACATTTATGCATACAACTAAACACAGATACATTGTAGGCTAACGCATAGACGTACTGTATCTTTCAAGGTTTCAGTGAAGACTTCTTCATTATAAGATTGTTCAAGTTTACAGCGACCTTCTAAAGCCACACTAGAACAATTAATGCAATAGAAATCATGATTACGTCATTTTATTGATAAACATTTTTCACACTGACCACATACTGAAGACTGATATTTAAGGTAATACTCACACTCAATGTTGAGCTTCAGGTGGGATGTGTGTGGGCGTGAAAGGGCGGGATGAACGACTCGACACACGACGGACGCGTTGTGGTGCTCCTTCAGGATCCTGGAGATGGTCACGTTGCTCACAGAGGCGAACTGGGCTTCAGGACCCCTCCACTCGCTCCGGATCTGCAGAGAGGGAGGCATCTATAATTGGGTAGGGGGTGAAGGCGGGAACGGAAAAGGGGAAAGGTAAGAAACAAAGACAAAGGAGGTAAAGCAAAAAAATTGGTTTTCAGTGAGAGAAAATGCGCTCGGGAGAGAGAGAGAGAGAGAGAGAGAGAGAGAGAGAGAGAGAGAGAGAGAGAGAGAGAGAGAGAGAGAGAGAGAGAGAGTCGCCATGAATAGAATTTCCTCGCATCCAAATTCGATTGAAGATTTCTTTTGACATTTTTCCGCCATTATCAAGATTTTGAAGCGAATCTCAATAATGAAAACGGGAAATTTGATCTCGCTCTAATCTCGTCTATGAACTGTGCAACAAAAATTATGTTTTACTTCATTTACGCGCATGCGCCAAACCAACACTAAATAATATCAGAAATTGGACGCTGTTTATGACTTACACGCGCGCGTACACAGACGCACATATAAAGGTCTACACAACAACCTACATCTGTAACACTATTTTAACAGAGTTTGACTTAAATGGTATTATAAAGTCTAGAATTAATTTATTAAATGATAGTCAATTATGGCGGCTTACTTTTCTCCTTCATTCACTACCCAGAAAGGACAAACTCGGCTCTCGAATGTCGCTCCAACTTAATCTAACGCGAATGACATTTTATTTAGAGCGACATTCATTCCTGCGTGAGTTTGTTACTCGTGGAGAAATGGAGGAGAAAGCATCACGCCAACTGTGCCCCATCGAATGGAGGAAAGGTAGTACCTCCGACCGGCGACGTAAAAGAGTCCGTCTTCCATACTTACGCTGCTGTTTGCGGTCACTTCCTTCTCATTGAGAAACCACTCGATGGAAGGCGCCGGGTTCCCTCCTTCCACGACGCAACGGAGGGCGAGCGAGTTCCCCGCCCTCGTGGTCAGTCTGGCGCCTTCCGCTAACTGGGCCCCTCCATAGCCCAAAAAGGGGCGTTCGGGAGGAACTGAAAACAAAGAAGTTGAAAGATTAAAGGCGACATTCGCCCTATGTGATCTTCAATGCGCGGCCTGAGCAAAGCCAGAAATACGTGTACCCCTCGAGTACCCCATTTACGCGGAAATCGATTTTAATTTTTGCCTTTAAATTCCAGTGTAAATGTTAACAATCTGACCGTCCCACGTATGGGACGCGAGGTGTAAATGGGTTAACACGTACAAATCACGTAATGTGCAATGTTTCTATTTTTTATACAAAAATTTCTTTAGTTTCTACAGACTAAAAAGTAAAAACTCTTCTTGTAAATACTGTCTGACAATCCTAATTCCACAAAACACAACGGCAAATGTCACAAAAATTGTGGAAAAGTTTTAAAACTAAATTTTATTAAAATGTATAAAAAGTGAAGCGAAAAAATAAAGTAAAAATTGAAAAATAAAAATTACGCTTCCTTTCACTCAAATGTATTTTCTTATTTATATTTACTCTATTTGCTCAAAAATTCTCATCCAGCATCTCTCTCTCTCTCTCTCTCTCTCTCTCTCTCTCTCTCTCTCTCTCTCTCTCACACACATTATGTGTATATGTATAATGTAGTATAGGCAAATAATTAACAGCCGCCTCATTTACCAGTCTACATATGAAATGAAAACGGAAGGCCTGAATTTGAGGGCCTTGTAAACTTGTTCGTTTTGGTGGTTAATTACCATAAAAAATATTGACAATTACAGGTTGGAAGAATGTATACATACATTCAATCCATCTAAACATAAACGATTTTAATAATAATAATAATAAAAATACGAATATTAAAGAACTGTAAACTATAAATAATTAATTAAAATAAATCACATTTAACTGCGAATTTGTAATAAATCTTAACGATTTAAGGAATATTGGCAAACCATTACGCACGAGACAAAAATTAGAACAAAACGGCATTACAGTACAATTAAATTTTATTACATAAGCAACTGTAATACCGTTTTAACTGTAAACCAAATAACGATCTTTCTGTTTTAAAATGTCCATGGAGGAGCGTTGTACAGTTGGAAACAAAAGTTTGTCGGCATACGTATGATTGTTATATATATATATATATATATTATATATATATACATACAGTCGGACCTGCTATAACGCGTGGGATGTGTTCCTGAAAAACCGCGTTATGCAAACGCGCGCAGCAATGACATGCGCGTTTCCCCGTAGGGACAATGTTATAAGTTTGGGATGCGTTCTTTCCAAATTGTTTTCCCCTTAAAGTCAATGTATTTATTAATTGTTTAACCCCTTTTACTAAAATATATTAATACGAAATGGATAAAAAACAAATATTATACACACAAAATTTATTTAATAACGTACATAAATGTAAAATACATAATCAAAAAAATGTTAAATTACATCGGGAGCATCTTCTTCACCGTCACCTTGGGTTGTTGCAGCAGCTGGTTTCTTACAATACGCAACTAGCGTTGACTGCCGTGCCTCCTTTTCCTCCCGATAAATTTCCTTCCTCTAATTTTCTTTTCAATGCGCTGCTCCGTTCCATGTTGGGATCATTATTAGCAAGATGTTTTGCGAGGACGTAAGCCATAGAAAATGCTTCCTACAATTTTGCTACTGTGAGCTGTATTTTACCGGTGCCCCTCTTCTTCTGGTTCATCATCATTTCCCGAATCCTCTGCTGCTCTTTGTTCTTCAATCTGCATTAGTTCATCGTTCGGTTATTATTCGTTTTTTGACCCCGTCATATCCAACTATAACAGCAATATTTATTGAATAACCAATCAAAACTGAATAAGAAAATATATATATATTATCTTGTGCAAATTTGTATAAAATGTGTTTTTTTATTAAAATATATTTCCTATTTTTGGTGTTTTTTCAATATATATATATATATATCGACTATTTGGTGAATATTTCTTATTTTTGGTGATTGTGGCTACTTCTGCGTAATTCAATTTGTCCTGTTTTACAAGTAAATCATTTTTAGCAAATGTTCGTCTGTTCAGTTCGTTTTTTTGTGACTAGAAGTATGACGTGTCAGCTATGCATATTTGATTTTGAAGACGTGATCCGCCATATTGCCCTCGATGAAGACAAGAGTTTAGACCTTTTTTTGAATCACGGAATAATTAAAACATCCGTGACCTGCCCTAAATGCAATAGTGCTTGTATTTTAAGAAAAGACCAGAAGGTCTTTAGGTGCCGTAAAAAAAATCTAAAAAATAAACGCGTGTCGTTTCAGTTTAAGGGCACGCGAAATTTAGCAGACTACCCATGCAAGGTTGGCACATGTTATTACATTATCATTTGTATAATTTAGGTCTCGGGGGTACGGGGGCGGAGCCCCCGTAAAGATCACGCATCACAAATTGATCGGTCCTAATGTTTTGCGGACAGTTCAGTACGTGACACCGGTTAGGTCAACTGTACGCCCTTGATGATTGGTTAGGTTAAGTCATGATATTTTCGTTTAAATTCGTTAGTTTAAATGAAAATGACGAGTGCAAACTTTTCTGGTTAATTTTGAGGTGTTTTGTACGAAACTGCCATCCGTTTCCTGTGCAAATGCGGTTTTCAAGATGACGATATCTCGAAAACTACGCATTTGCACAGGAAACGGATGGCAGATTCGTGCAGAACACCTCAAAATTGACCAGAAAAGTTTGCTCTCATTATAAAGAGAGACTGGGTCAAAAAACGAATAATTACCCATCGTTCATTAATTCCTGTGAGTGTCCCGCTAGCAGCTCTTCGATGTCAGTTTACGCACCGTATTTTTGTTTTTTATTTAAAAGCCGCGTAACTTCAAATTAAGCGTATAATAACATTTTCATGGTGTTACAAAATAAATCGCGTAATTCCGAACGCGCGTTATAGCAGATCCGACTGTATATATATATATACTGAGCGGCAGAAAATCAGCCCACTTGGAATATCGCGAAAAGCAAAAGCGTGGAAAGCTTCTGTTTATAAAAGTTTTAGAATTCGAAAATATAGTCTATGAGGCAACCAAATAACGAGACAAAACAACGTCAGCTGCGAACACACTAGCTGTAACGAATTTTCCACTTCTTTTAAGAATTCGACAGTCTGACATTCAGTTGCTCTTAGACAGCTAGAACCACTTTTTTCATCCACTAGTGGGAGTAGGCATTTGCGTTTAGTAACAGATAAACTTCTAATTCTTTTGGGTTTCAGAATTGGACATTTACAATGGATTTGAGTGCCGTGAACGTCGCGAGAGTCGTCGCCCTAATTGAAGATGGTCGGAGCCAGCGTTACGCCGCCGATGCGCTAGGAATTCCAAGAACAACGGCTCGACGTGTCTACCGACGTTATGTGGAGACAGGAGAGTACACCCGAAAACCAGGATCTGGAAGATCGCGCTGCACATCTGCCCGTGACGATCGTTTCATCGTCTTGAGTGTGTTGCGAGATTGTCGCTTGACTGCCACAAACGTTCGCAATGAGCTGGAAAGGTCTCGAGACGTCAGTGTATCGAAGCGAACCCTTAGGAGGAGACTTATGGAAAGTGGCTTACATGCTAGACGTCCAGCAATGGTCCCGGAATTGCTCCCACACCACCGCAATGCTCGTCTTGCTTTCGCGCGTGAGCATGTCAATTGGACTATGGTCCAACGGGGACCAGTATTTTTCACTAGTGGAAGAAAAAAGTGGCACTAGCCGTCTAAGAGCAACTGAATGTCAGACTGTCGAATTCTTAAAAGAAGTGGAAAATTCGTTACAGCTAGTGTGTTCGCAGCTGACGTTGTTTTGTCTCGTTATTTGGTTGCCTCATAGACTATATTTTCAAATTTTAAAACTTTTATAAACAAGCTTGCCCACTTTTTTGCTTTTCGCGATATTCTAAGAGAGCCGATTTTTCTGCCGCTCAGTATATATATATATATATATATGTCGAAAGCTCAATGATGAAATTTTGGATGCTGGGTGGTGGGAGATTTAGAGCTATATGACTGGGTGAAAATACGTTTTTCTTCACTAAACCCCACCCTTCATTTTTATGTGCTATACGTGAAATGATAAGTATATAAATTGTAGTGTCCTCGTAATAATTATTTTATTGAGTACGGAAAACCCATTTATATATATATATTATAATTTAATTTATCATTGAGGTAAAGCTGCGCCTTAGTGACAATTATTTTCATGTAATTTTATTCATTCAATAATTCCCATGCTAATGTATGACGCATTTCCTTCCGAACTTGTCCCTATATATAAAGGAGGGAATAGATCTCAATCAAAGAACTATAGACCAGTGTCATTGACGTCCTACCTCACCAAAGTATTTGAAAGAATAGTTAGAGAAAAATCTATGTTTTCTTGGAGACAGTGGAAAGATTCAACGAAAATCAGCACGGATTCCGCTCAGGAAGATCATGCCGATCACAACTTACAGAGCACTATAACAATATCCTAGATGCACTGGAGGGCAATGACAACTACGATGTCATATACACAAGGATTTTGCTTATAAAGCTTTCGACAAATGTGATAATGGTATAATAGCACAGAAAATGAAACATGGAAATAACAGGCAGAGTGAGAATAAATTCAACATTTCTAAACAAGCAGTGTATGATTTATTTTTAAGTCTATAGGAATCATCTTAGTAGCCCGTCTCCATTCTATGTTCTGTCGTAAATAGGGGGACCAGAACTGGACGCAATATTCAAGGTTGGGAGCGTACTAAGGACTTATATAATGTTAGCATTGTCTTCTCCGACTTACATTCGAGTGATCTATCAATAAACCCTAAGATTCTATTTGCTTTTCTGACCGCTTTGATACATTGCTTACTCGGTTTAAGAGTGTCGGCAACAATAATACTGTACCTAGATCTTTCTCTTCCGTAACACTCGTTAGTATCTTGCCGAGCATAAAATACTTTTCTTTAACATTGTTTCTACCGATATGCAACGTTTTACATTTCTCTCTATTAAAGTTCATTTGACAAATTTCTACTAACTCGCGTAATCTATTAAAATTTTCCTCATACATCACCTTATGTATAAAAGATTAAGAAAATAGCAGGATTCATCGTTCGTACTAACACCTAGGTTAGATAGAGGGGACTTATAGCTTAACGTGGAATTCGAATCTCTAGGGGTGGATATATCATCCCCTATGCACAGGACGGTCACCCATTCATGTATACTATCCACACAGTGACGTTCAACTTCGCTACTCTTGCGAGAAGCTATGTTGCGTGCGTCATAGCCACGAAGTAGCTTTATTTGTAATTTATTATCGGTTTTAAATTTTAAAAAATAAAGTTTCAAATACAGGGTGGGCCGTAAGTTTCCATACATAGGAAAAATTAAACGTTTGTTTTTATGTTTCAGATACCCTAAGAATATGCGTTTGACGAAAGAGCAACGAATTGAATTGGTCCTGTGGAGTGGCCTCCCAGATCCCCAGATCTCACCCCCCTTGATTTCTATCTTTGGGGGCACTTGAAGGCCATGGTGTATCAGGAAAAGATACGAGACATAAATCATCTAAAGGAACGTATCACCAACGCCATTACAAGCATAACGTGAACTGTGCTAATGCGTGTTCATCAACAGTGGGGAACACGTATTGAAATGTGTTTTCAAAACAATGGCAACCATGTAGAGCATATTATATAAATAAAAATGGTGGTTGTCCATAAAAAAATGTTTATTTTTCCTATGTATGGAAACTTACGGCCCACCCTGTACAATAAATTAAACAACTACGAAATAAACAACAATAATGAAAATAACTGTTACAGATTAAAAAAAAAACCATTTGATAACAGACAAAAGCGGATGAATTTGAGACGATTTCTGCAAACGCGAAATCATAAAAGATGGATGAGAATACGATGGAGAGATACGAGAGAGATCTCAAAGAGACGAGGGAGAGATTATTTTCCCTTTTAAAAGGTTAAAACTTATCGGTATTTGTTCGATAAAACTTTATAAATGCGACAAAGGGACTATGTAAATATTTAAACATTTTAGAGAAGCAGATATTCCAAACAGGGAAGAAATGTACAACTCAATATTACACGATTACAATACACACTCACACACACACCTCGGAGTTAAATTAAAATGAATTACTCTCCAAGAGGGTATAATATAGTACTCCTGGATCGGGAAGACCGTCTCGATGTCTGATATTTCCGCAATCACAGAGCACTTCGTGGATCCTGTAGACTTCCTTTCTCAAATTCCTAAAAGTCAAAGAACGAAGAAACACGTCGGCAGTTATTTATTTAATCAAATTTAAGTAAGACGGTTATTAATCAGTTACAATAAATCAAATGTTTCTTTTTCACAGTTAATAATATGAATATTTCTTCCAATAAAAGTTTATAAGTATAATAATAGTTAATTCTTAATTGTAAGATACAGTATTAAATAAGCCAGAGACCCCTCTTAGACACCCTTGTCCGTTCTGAGTCTCCAAGCTTATGAGAGTCAACTGCTAAGTCCACTGCCTTTTTCTACAGTCAGACTCCACTTGAAAACCCATTACTCTTCCAATTCCAAAAGCAATTCCCTAACGAGCTGACTTTCCCTCGTCAGCCAGGAGACCCGTATCCTCGGAATCTGCCGTAAGGGCGTTGAGCCTCTTCTTATATAGTCAAAGGAATGGAACCTGCCTACGCCACCACGCAAGCGGTTGACGTCACCTGAGAACTTTAGAGAAGCGAGCGTCTCACAATCCATTGGTTTCCCAGGTGAAATCAAAGAAACCGTCCGCGTCACTGGCGTGCGAGTTCCGTTCGGAAGGAAATTAGTCATACACTAGCGTGTGAATTATTAAATAAATGAAATTACATAAAAATAATTGTGTCATCAGGGCGCGGCTTTACTTCGATGATAAATCAAAATATAACATGTATAACATATATATATATATATTTCTTTATTTGCAATTCCAATAAAATAAGGTAGTAATTAACTGTGTTGGAACGACATCAATCCTTCCCCGCCTTGTGACCTTAACCTTCAATACAAGGATCTGATTCTTGTTCGCGGCACATCGTCTTGAGATGTACAGTTGCCCGCAACTGGGGGGAAGGTGGGTTGGAGGGGGACAACCAAGTCCAACAACATATAATACAGACATATACTGTGTATCTAAAGGACAACTGAATGTGGTCATTGACATACAGGTAATTATAATATAATGTCTGTGTTCATAAAGATAAATTAATATGAACGTGAACAGCGTTAAACTCCATGTAGTTTACTACCCGTCTTATACAGTAACTAGCGGAGCGACCCGGCGTTGCTATATATATATATATACTGTATATATAGAGAGGGTGGCGCGAAGTCGCGCATTATAAGAATTTTCAGTGTTGATTATATATTTTTTTTTAGGTAAGGGATGGCTGCGAAATTAACAAAGACGAGACTGAGCTTGGTTTTAATGCATGGAATAATTGAATGCCCGGTGTTGGATATAGTCTGCAAAATGGGTCGTGAGGCAGACGTTACTCAGTGGCAAAAAGGAGCCATCGTGTTTGGCAGAGCCCACGGACACAAAATGTCTGAAGTAGCCCAATTTGTTGGTGTGTCAACGCGTACTGTCCAGCGAGTTTACAAAGAGTGGTGTAGTTCGCAATCAACTGACAATCGACGGCGTAACTGTGGCCGGAAAACAATTCTCGACAATAGGGGCCGCCGCCATGTTTCTCGTCTAGTAACTGCAAATCGTTTTCAAACCAGAGAACAATTGCTCCAAGAAACCAATGAGGTTCTCCAGCGACCAATTTCCGAACGGACATTGCGACGAGAACTGCATGCGATGGACATCTGGAGCAGGGTACCACGGAAGAGGCCGCTGTTAACAGCAAGTCACAAATTGTCACGTTATAAATGGGCTCAGAGGCACAAAAACTGGACTGCGGCAGATTGGAAACGTGTAATTTGGTCGATGAGTCCCGTTTTTGTTTGTTCTC
The DNA here is from genome assembly GCA_023014485.1 of Bathynomus jamesi. Taxonomy (NCBI): domain Eukaryota; kingdom Metazoa; phylum Arthropoda; class Malacostraca; order Isopoda; family Cirolanidae; genus Bathynomus; species Bathynomus jamesi. The sequence continues at coordinate 73,441 of JAJOZX010012073.1, read as the reverse complement.
CAATGATGGGAGGCGACGAGTACATCGCAGGTCCAATGAAGCCTTTAATCCTGAATGCGTCGAAGGTGTTGTTCAGGCTGGAAACAGAAAGTGAAGCCCAGGAATAGACACCCACGGACTCTGGCGGAACTTCGGGACCGGCTGATGAACGAGTGGCAGCAAATCGATGTTCAGTACATGCACAACCTCGTAGAGTCTCTGCCTCGCCGGATTCGTGCGGTTATCAAGGCCAGAGGCGCCGTCACACGTTATTAGGTACATTCTGAGAGGGGTGACTAATTTTTTGTCCGGTGTGCTTATTTCTTACTATATTTTACTGCTAAAATGTTACAGGTAATGCTCAGCCTCTAAGTCAGATCGGTAAAAATCAGAATGAACATTGGAGAAATTTTATGGGCTTTTATACTGAATTTTTTACTGACATCATTATTATTTAATGCTGATCTGTTTTGTTTTTTTCTTTATTCTCAATAGGCTGATTTACTTCGCAAAACATTTAAAGACAAATATTTTTGCTGTAACAATGTCTAGATTGCTAAGCAAGAGGAAGCCATATTTTAATTTTAAACCACATATTGACAGATCTGATGTTATCATGACCTGCCGAGTTAACTAAAAATGGAAATTGAAATATGCCTTCCACCACGAATTACAATCAGACATGCACACGAGCGAAATTAAATGCTTAAGATTCAAAACGTTAAGCAGGACATGACTTCCATCTTTTACAACGAAGTGAGAATGTATACAAGAAATGAACATTGTAGAATTTAACAAGATTACTAAATCTAAAAAAATTATTAAGTAGTTTACGAAGAAATAATTCAGCAAAAATAAAATAGGAAGCAAATAAAAAATGTATCGAAACTCGTGTCAGCGTTATGCGATTTTGGACTTTATACGAAATGATTAAGTAGTTTAAAAAGAAATAATTCATCAATTATAAAATAGAAAGCAAGTCAAAAATTTATCCAAACTCGTGTCAGCCTTATACGATTTTGGACTTTATACATCAAAATGAATATATGAATAAGAATATAAGGATTATATAAATATACGAAGTATACGAATGAGCATAAGAATTATATGAATGAATAAAGAATTATATGAATGTAAGAATTATTCACTGTTCATTGTTACACACACACACACACACACATACTGTATATATATATATAAAACCTCGGAGGCCGACAGCACAACCTATGTTTATATATATATATATATATATATATATATAGTGGAGCTAGTTTTAGCCGTTTAAGGTGATAATGATTTAATTGTATGCAACGATTGATTTAGGCAATGACTGATTGCTTTATAATGATAGGCTGGGTTAATAATTTATGATGTAATACAGTATCACCGATTGGAATGAATGGCTATTTGATTAGGTCCACCATACTATTGGAAGTGACCGAAATGGCAGCGAGGTCACCAGCTTTGGTTTACGGCCAAAGCAAATTAATATTAAGGTTATGAAAGACACCTTACTTTTGTAGTTTATTATGAAAATAAATCCGTTATTTTTCACTGTGATATAACAAAGAATTGACAGTAATTAATTGGTAGTTTTACGTTATGCTTATGGCATAGGCTTAGCTAATAAGATGAAATGTTAATAGCTTAATTGACACGTAAAATAATGTAATACTCATCGATGGTATGTAAATGGCATGCAACATAGAACATTGAATAAGCCTAGTTAATGATATAAAGAATGCACGTGCGTTTGGTACATTGAATGGAAAACATGACACTGATTAAGTAGGCTAAATGATTGCATGGATGCACATAGAATAATTGATGTGGCCTAATAATAATGGATTGAAATGCTTGCACAGTATCATTTATATAAAGGACATTATGTGATGTTAAGTGATTACGTCAAGAGAACATTTATTTAAACACACATTTATATGACTTGAACATAATGACGGATGGTACGCGGAATAAACGGTATTGAATTGACACTTGAATTGGATGATAGGCCTACTGCGTTATTAACGGGAGTCAATGGACGCGTGATTACACACTTTGGGAGTATAGCCTACCGTTCGGCGGTAGGCTAAGGTAGGCTTCAAGAGTACTTACGAATATGATGTACTTAGCTTAGGCGATGTAAAAACTTGAAGACGGGCTGAAGACAGAACCTATTACGCAGATTCGAGCTGTCGTTGTTCGTTAAGCCTCTTGAGATGATGGATGTAGGCTTCGTGGAGGCCTGAGGTGATGTTACTTCTCGAGGTGCAGGCTGTCGGCCTGGGATGCTGAATATATCTCGAGGAATGTAGAGAAACTTGAAGGCCGACCTGGCAAACCGCAGGCCCGAAGTGGTTCTGGTTGGGCCTCGTTGGATTGCTTCTGCAGGTGGTCTTTAGATCTTACGTGAAGACAAATTGTAGGCCCTGAAGAAAGTAGCGGCCACGGCCCCTCGGCCAGGGGGCCGGAAAGCGGTTGGTGGACGCGCTGCTCACGTGATGACGTGCGTCCGAGTGAGAGTGAGAATGAAAGCAAATGGAAGCTCGCTTTTATACCCTGGTGACGTAGGACTATACCAAATCGTAAGACGCTTGGTCCGCGTGTCCTTTAGTTTACAAAGGCTTCATTCGCGCCTTTCTTGGGAAGACACAGACTTTCCATTGTTTGATTGCCCACGTGTGTTTTCCAAGTTCTTTGATGATAGCGTGGAAGTTAAGTATTTCTGTCGATTTGTTGGTCTATTTCTTGTCGATCCGCTACATATATATATATATATATATATATATATATATATATATATATATATATATATATATCGGCCCATTTTGTTACTATCTTTTATGACATGTCTATGATGTCACTATCTTTCAACAAATCTGGAATACAGAGGCCTCCAGCGGCTTCAGATGACCTCGGAGGTCGACGCCACATAGCCTATGTTCTTCCCCAGTCTCAGTTACCCATATCCCCCAAGTTTCGTCCAAATCTGGCCAGTGGTTTGGCCGGCCATAAGAAACAAAGAAAATTCGCAGGTAGTTCGACCATCACAATTATTAGTATAGATAAGGTTCCATTATGATTACTGCAAGTCTATATGAACAGCTACCACAATACAACTTCTTATATAGTAGTGAATTTGAATAAAAAATAGACATTACACAATCAACCTCCACACTTTCTTTTTCAACTTCCCCACACACCAGTCTTCTCTATTACGCTTGCTCATCATTATCATATACTCATCATCATTTTTAGATGTTTTTTGCTTCCATCCTCAACCGGTTTTGTTCTTCACATCCTCAGTTTGTGAGTGGTGAGAAATTGTTTTGGAAATAGTAGACAGTGATACTCCAGCTTTAGTAGCTATTTGTCTTTGAGTGTTTCCTTCTTTATGGAGAACAATAATTTTCAACTTATTCTTGTATGAAATTTCTTTATTTCGAGCCATTATACTATCTTACCTGTAAAATTATTAGAAGATGAGACATTTTTTGTATTAAAGTTTAACAAATAAGATGATATTTTTAAAGAGTGGATCTTAGGGTCTTTGTTAGCCTTAGCTTCTGTAGATCTGTAGATATTGAATAGTATATTTAGCAGTAAAGAACCTGGCCCTCAAAATTAGCAAAATCAATGAAAACTAGTGGTGTACTGATTCATCGGCATTGGCAGAATCGACCATTTTTTGGGCATTGGCATCGGCCAAATTTAGCCGATTCTCTTACTGATTACACAGGCCTCCGAATGAGAACTTTGTAACAGTTGTTTTCTTACTAATAACTGATTTTATATAATTCAACTACGCTGATTTCGAATAAGGTGTCCATTTTTTCTATCACGTAAGGATTTTCTGTAAACTGGAAGGGAAAAAACAACATAAATAAATATTATTTATTTCAATTTACATTAGGTACCTATTTCGCTGTTATACTAATTATAAATGTAAACAACTTTAAAAAGAAAGACTATTAACGTCAATTACATATTCATCTTTATTTGTCCTGAGTTTTCTTGCGAGATCTATGCCTTTTAGTTTCAATGTACGCGTTGTTCCTTTTCTTTCATGTAATAATTCTGGAGTATCCCGTTTCAACATCCAGCAGTAATCAGTCATCATGCTGATGTCCCACCTTCCCTGATATCTCTTCTCCATTTCTTTGATGTCTTGGTGAAACCGTTCTCCTTGTTCTTCGCTGAGTGCTACGAGATTCTCAGGGAAGTAATCCAAGTGTGAATGTAAGAAATGTAATTTTAAACTCATATTACAACCCAACTCTTTGAACTTATTTAGCATGTTGTTCACAATGTTTTGGTAATTTGGGTCCTTGTTGTTCCCCAAAAATTTGCTGATAACATCCTTGAAAGCAATCCACCCTTCTTTTTCAAGATTGTTCATTGTTCTTTCGAAGTGTTCATCCAAAGTCAGTTTTCTAATCTGGGCCTTAACAAATTGCTTCATCAAGCTCAATTTTATGTGAAGTGGAGGTAAAAGGAGTTTCTTCATGTCAACCAAGCTTTCATGTTGAATGTTTTTAGAACCAGTGTCAGGTTGACTCTGCGTGGACATTCCTTTTTTATCCAGTGTTCAGTTCTTGCTCGGCTATCCGATTCACACAAAAAACATGGAAACTTCGTATAACCTGGTTGTTGACCTAACAACATACGAATCACTTTCAAGTCTCCACAAAGTAGCCAATCGTGTTCTTTGTATTTAACCTTAGCTAGAAGAAGCTCAGGATTTTCATACGTTTCCTTCAAGTGAACCGAATGAGCCACAGGAACGGATGCATACAAGTTACCGTTGTGAAGGAGGACGCCTTTTAGACTTCTTTTGGAGGAATCAATGAAAAGTCTCCACTCATTTGGGTCATAGACTGCAACGTATAGCTTAAGTATTAGTTCCGAAACATTGTTGCAATATACCAGTGAATTTTCTTGAGAAAAAATATTGGATGAATTCTTTTTCTCGATTTCTGTACCAGTAAAATGACGTCCCGGAATAACGCAAGTTCTTTGCACGAAGTCTAGATCCCAAAATCTCTGAAGAATCCTTCGGGAGACAAATCTCTTACCAAATCATTAAGTTCACTTTGTGTAAACAATTGGGGTTCACCAGATGTTTTGGTTTGAAAACAATCAATATCATCGTTCCGAACGTCATCAGACACTGAATCAAATGAAGTTATATCAAGAGTATTTGGTTTAGTAGGTACAGGTATACCAGGTCCATGAGCAACAGGCCTTATAGCAGACTGAAAGTTTGGATAAGAAATTTCCTTTTTATTTTCAGTATTGTAGCCTTGCACGTTACATGAAAAAAATAGCAGTCATTGCTGTGATTTCTAGGCTCACGCCAGACCAGTGGAATTCCAAAAGGTAAAGAATCCTTTTTACCTTTACTCCACAGTCTAAGTTGTTCAACAAACACAAACTTTATGTGGAGCCCATGATTTGTCTGATCCCCAAGTTTCATTCCGAAGTACGCATAGTATGCTTTCTTGAAGAAGTCTGCAATATCTCGCCTTTGTTTTTTCACAGTAAATTTTCCACAAATATAACAGAAAATGTTTGGGCTATTTACACACCCTCTGGTTGCCATAGCGACAAATAAACAAATTTCAAAGGAGAAATCTAGTCACCGCGAACCTTTGAATAATAAAGAACTATAACCTCGCACGCACTAGACAGACTGACTCATTTCGTGGCTTGTCAATCACTTATATACTAGCGGTGCGTTTCTCGAATGTTCTAGAAGACGCTATGACGTCACTTCTGATCTGGAAGCATTTATAGGCAGTAGTTTTTAATCAAAATTTAATTGAGTCAATTTTAATGAAAATTACTTACATGTGTAATATGACATTTTGTGAAAAATCTGTACGTGATGCCGAAAAATGAATATTACTTTCGGAATCAGCGTGCAAAAATTACTATATGTGATAAAATATTTCGGACAACAAAACCATCGCAGGCCTGTGAATTATTTGAAATTTTTAAATTTTCATTACAAAACAAAATCTATATTTACAGAAAATTGTACACCAAAAAACACTATGATAATTTATACTCATTTCAAAGTGTAATTATATAAAAATATTTTACATTCACAAAAATGGCAAATCATAAGTTAAGTTGTCCATAAGTTTACATTTTCTCGACTAGCTAATCTCTAAATATTATAAACTATTGTAATGTAATTGTAAAACCAGCCACTGGGGGTGCAAGCCAGCACAACTCAGTGCCGGTCCCAAGCCCGGATAAATGGTGAGGGTTGGCGTCAGGAAGGGCATCCGGCCGTGAAAGATTTTGCCAAAACCAAGAATGATGAGCCAAATTCATATAGCCTCGGAAAATGCCAGGGCGTACCCCGTATGCGACGCGCAGGGGCCTCGCCTGACCCCCGCGAGAAATGGACGAGGGCTGCCGAGTCGAGGACGGGCTCGGGTAAAGAAGCTAGTCCGAGTGGTTAGAGTTGGGAAGTTGAATGTAGGCTCTATGACTGGGAGAGGAAGGGAGGTGGCGGATTTGATGGAGAGACGGTGTGTGAGAGTATTGTGTGTGCAGGAGACGAGGTGGAGAGGAAATAAAGCAAGGGAGCTGGGAGGGGGATATAAGTTGCTTTATAGTGGAACGAATGAACAGGGTAGAAACGGTGTTGGTATAGTGCTGTCAGAAGTGCTGAAGGATAGCCTGGTGAGTGTGAGTAGAAGGAGCGATAGAGTTATGAGTGTTAAGCTGGGCCTTGACGAGATGACGGTGAACATCGTGAGTGCGTATGCCCCCCAAGCTGGCTGTGAAGGTGTAGAAAAGGAAGTGTTTTGGAATCAGTTGGATCAAGAACTTGGTGCGATACCAGAGGGGGAAAAAGTGATCTTGGGTGGAGACCTGAATGGCCATGTGGGAAGAAGTAGAGAGGTGATTGAGAGGGTGCATGGTGGTTGGGGCGTGGGAGAGAGAAATGAAGAAGGGGAAAGGGTGGTGGATTTCGCGATGGCGTTTGATCTAGCGATAGTCAACACCTTCTTCCAGAAAAAAGATAACCAGTTTGTGACCTATAGGAGCGGAGGAAGAGAAAGCCAGATAGACTTTCTAATGTGCAGGAGATCCAATTTGGAAGAAGTTAAGAACTGCAAAGTCATAAACGGGGAAAGCGTGGCGGCGCAACATAGAATCCTGGTGATGGATTGGTCGTTTAAGAGTGGTAGGAAACGAAGGCAAGAACAGGTGACACCTAGGATAAAGTGGTGGGGACTGAAGAAAGAAGACCAGAAAAGGAAATTTGAGGAGAAGGTTTTGGAAGAAGTAAGGTCGTTGGAGAGTGTACAAGAATGGTGGGAGGAGAACAGCCGGGTGATATTGAGAGTTGGTGAGGAAGTACTGGGCAAAACATCAGGTAGAAGACCCCCTGAAGATAAAGAGACGTGGTGGTGGAATGAAGAGGTTCAGGAGGTGATTAAAAGGAAGAAAGATGCTAAAAAGAAGTGGGACACATCTGGTAGACAAGAGGATAGAGAAAGCTATAGGCAGGCGAAAAAGGAGGCGAAGAAGGGAGTGGCAAGAGCCAAGGCGCAGGCGATGGATGAAGTATATAAAGAGTTGGAGACACCGGCGGGAGAGAGAAAGATCCTTAGAATAGCGAAGGCTAGGGATAAGGCGAGTAAAGATTTTACTCAAATTAAACAGGTAAAGGATGGGCAGGGAGTGGTCTTAAAGGATCAGGATAAAATCATGGATAGATGGAAGAGTTATTTTGAACATCTGTTAAATGAGGAAAACCCAAGGGTTATTTTTGAAGATGGTGTCCCAAATCAAGGGTTAACTTCAGGAGTGAGTAGGGAGGAGGTGAAGGTGGCGTTGAAAGGAATGAAGAAGGGGAAGGCATTGGGACCGGATGGGATACCAGTGGAGGCGTGGAATTGTTTGGGAGATGAGGGCATAGATCTATTGTGGGATCTGATGCAGAAGATATATGAACAAGAGGAAATGCCGGAGGAGTGGGGGGATAGTACACTCGTACCTATCTACAAAGAGAAGGGGGACATCCAGGATTGTGGAAATTATAGGGGAATAAAGCTTATGTCACACACGATGAAGGTTTGGGAAAGGATTATAGAGAAAAGGTTAAGAGAAGAGACAACCGTGGGGGAAGAGCAGTTGGGTTTTATGCCAGGTAGGGGAACAACTGATGCGATTTTTGCACTGAGGCAGTTGATGGAGAAACACCGGGAGCGACAAAAGGGACTGCACATGGTTTTCATCGACCTAGAGAAAGCATATGATAGAGTGCCACGCCAGGAGGTTTGGAGGTGTATGAGAGAGAAAGGTGTGCCGGAGAAGTACGTTAGGTTGGTGCAAAGATGTATGAAGGAGCAAGGACCCAGGTTAGGAGTAGTGTAGGTGTAACGGAATGGTTCCCCGTGAGGGTTGGTCTACATCAGGGATCTTCTTTGAGCCCGTACCTTTTTGTTTTGATTATGGATGTGTTGGCCCAGGGGATAAAAGATCAATCCCCTTGGTGTATGCTCTTTGCAGACGATATTGTTCTGTGCAGCAACAGGAGAGAAGTAGTAGAAAGAAAATTGGAGGAATGGAGGAGGGCTTTTGAAGACAGAGGGTTGAAAATCAGCAGAAAGAAAACGGAGTACCTGAGGTTCTACGAAAATCAAGACTCAGAAATTAGTTTAGAGGGAGCGAGGTTAAAGAGAGTAAGTAAGTTTACGTACTTGGGATCGACAGTAGCTGAGGACGGTGAGCTGGACACAGAAATAAAACAGAGTGCAATCTGGTTGGAAAAATTGGAAGAAAGTTTCAGGGGTGTTGTGTGACCGAAGAATAGGCGCAAGGGTTAAGGGAAAGGTGTATAAGACTGTGGTAAGACCGGCTATGATGTATGGGGCTGAGTCTTGGGCTATAAAGAAAGATCATGAGAAAAGACTGGATGTAACGGAGATGAGAATGCTGAGATGGATGTGCGGAGTGACAAGGTTGGATAGAGTAAGGAATGAAGGATAAGGGGCACAACAAAGTTGAGAAATCTCGAGGAAGATACAAGAAAGTAGACTGAAATGGTATGGACATGTGATGAGAGGGGACGAAAGATTATGTGGGTAAGAGAACGATGAATATGGAGGTGCATGGCAGGAGAAAGAGAGGCAGACCGAAGCGAAGGTGGATGGAGAAGGTGAGGGACGATTTGAGGGAGAAGGGTTTGTCGGAGGAAGCCCAGGACCGGGCTGTGTGGAGGAGGCTGGTCAGAAACGCCGACCCCGCATAGAGGCGGGAACGGGCGAAGAGAAAGAAGAAGAAGAAAAGATTGTAATGTAATTGTAATTGGTTGTGTAATGTCTATTTTTGGTTCAAATTCACTAGTATACAGGGTGTACATAAAGTCAGGATCTATTTTTGTGAAGCACTTGGAAATTATATGGAATTCAATCATAAAATGATAAAGTGGTAACATTTATTGGGTCAATCCCAGAATAGGCACCTGATGTACCTCAATCCCAGATGAAGCACCTGCGTTCAACCTCAATCCCAGAATAGGCACCTTGCAAGGAATTAAATAAAAAACCTGATGATTACAAAATTTATTGTTTATACAAAGTTTATTACAAATGTAATAAAGGCAAAGTTATAAAAGGTTTAAAGTGGTTTAATGAATAAAGAAATAGAAATCGAATAATATTATTAATAAAATATTAAATGTGAAAATCAGTAAAAATCAAACTGGTAAGAATAACAAAACTAACCAAAAAAGCAGAAGATATAGCAAAAGATTAGGTTAGGTTAGGTTAGAGTTGATTTTTTCAAATATTGATAAAAACAATGAAATTATATCTAAAAACTGTTTATATTTTTTTCTCCTCAATCCCAGATTAAGCACCTGTGTTTTGCCTCAATCCCAGATTAAGCACCTAAAAATGATTTCGGTGCCTATTCTGGGATTGATCCATTTATTAAATAATTAAGAGTAGGATTCGACGTGACGCCCATCAGTATCCCTGCACAGCTCAAATCGTTCCGCAGCATTTCTAAACACATTCTGGAGCATTTGCGGGGTTATGTTATCTGCAGCAGTTCGTATACGTGTACGTAAGTTTTTCAAGACTCATAATCTTCGTCTGATAGACGTGCGATTTGATAAAGCCCCATGCAAAGAAATCTAAAGGGGTTAAATCTGGTGATCTCGCTGGCCAAGGTCTGTTGCTTCCGCGTCCGATCCAGCATTTGGAAAACGTCCATTTAGATAATCCTGAACAATTTTGGCATAGTGACAAGGAGCACCATCATGTTGATAGACGACGGGGATAGGATTGTTAGTACCGTCGTCTATCAACATGATGGTGCTCCTTGTCACAATGCCAAAATTGTTCAGGATTATCTAAATGGACGTTTTCCAAATCGCTGGATCGGACGCGGAAGCAACAGACCTTGGCCAGCGAGATCACCAGATTTAACCCCTTTAGATTTCTTTGCATGGGGCTTTATCAAATTGCACGTCTATCAGACGAAGATTACGAGTCTTGAAAACTTACGTACACGTATACGAACTGCTGCAGATAACATAACCCCGCAAATGCTCCAGAATGTGTTTAGAAATGCTGCGGAACGATTTGAGCTGTGCAGGGATACTGATGGGCGTCACGTCGAATCCTACTCTTAATTATTTAATAAATGTTACCACTATCATTTTATGATTGAATTCCTATAATTTCCAAGTGCCTCACAAAAATAGATCCTGACTTTATGTACACCCTGTATAAAAAGTTGTATTGTGGTAGCTGTTCATATAGAATTGCAGTAATCATAATGGAACCTTATTACTGTGTAAGACTAGTAAACTACATGGAGTTCAACGCTGTACACGATCATATTAATTGTTTATTTTTATGAATACCGACATTACAATACATTTACCTGTATGTCAATGAATGCACATTCAATTGTCCTTTAGATATTATATATGTCTGTGTTATATGTTGTTGGACTCGGTTGTACCCCCTCCACCCCGCCTTCCCCCAGTTTGGGTACTTTGACTATCACTGCAGCGTTGCCACATGTACGGAGTCGCCTAGGCAAGGAACATTACATATGCGGGCAATGTACATAGGTGTATGAAGTTTTATCAATTTATGTTGAACGGTTCCAAAGTTATGACGCGGAGGCGAAACTGTGGGGAAAGAACGGACGAGTACAATCCAGTATGGCCCTCCAAAGTGATTTGGCTGGAGCATAATTAGGTTCCAACACGGCCGCGGGTTCGAACATGAAGCCGAGACTGTGCCGACTTGCCTACAACAAGATAAAGATCTTTCTGCTTTTACGTATTGCACGGACCATTTACTCAAAGGCCCCCCTTCAAGATACGCAATTATAAGAGGGTGTTGACAAAAATATTGCAAAGTATATAAAAAAAAACACTATAAAAACCCTAAAAACCGCAACGTAGAAACATTCTTATTAAATACATAAACGAAAGAGTTTTAAAAAAACGAAACAAACAATAAAAACCAAATTAAAAACCGGTGAAAGTTCTCGTCAAATCCGGTGAAAGTTCTCGTCACTATCGTCGTTATTTCGATTTTGAAAATGAGCGAAGTTTGAAACGTGTCGAGACGCTCCGTTGAGACGCGTTATCGAGTGTTGGAAGGAGAGAAGTTTTTTCTCCTTAAGACAAAAAAGAAAATTTTTTAAGAAGAATTTAGTCAAAGAAAATGAAACAATATACACGAACTCAAACCTCGACTGACGTACGTAAATTGTTGTGCGCGTAAGTTTTCTCTTATACTGTTTATAAGTTGACAAGAATTGTTCCAGATAAAAGTTTTGCTGTTCTCAAATGAAGTCTTTTTTTCTTTTCTTTTACGTCTCTCTCTCGTCCATATTTATTCATTTTCTTTCTTTTTCTTTTTACGCTTCACGCCAATAACATTTCGACATAAATACATTAATTATTCACGATTATATAAAAAAGATTGAATAATTCGACAATTGATTGTATAACACCTGTTTTTAAAAGGGTGATCTTGCACTAGTAACTAATTACAGGCCGGTGTGTTCGTTATCTGTGTTCAGCAAAGTTTTGAAAAAAATTGTAAAAAGTAAATGTAGCGATATTTAGAAACCTACAATTTATTATCTCCAAATCAATATGGCTTCCGTAATAATAAAACAACGGAAATGGCTATCTTAAATCTTATGGAAAATGCAAATATAGCTAAAGAGAACGACATAATGATAGCAATATTTATGGATTTGAGTAAAGCGTTTGATGTAATACTATAATATTCTACTTAAGTTATATTGTTACGGTTTTAGAGGAGCAATCAGTAATTGGTTTAAAAGTTATTTGTCCAATAGATATTATTTTGTATCAGTAAATAAGGTCTGCCCAACTAAAGCGCTTGTCAAACATGGTGTACCAGAGGGCTCAGTTTTGAGCCCACCTTTATTTTTATTATATATAAATGACCTTCCACGTTCATCTGATAAAGTTAATTTCATAATTTTTGCAGATGATACAACTGTATCTTTTTCTTGAAAGGTGTTAATTCAGCTAAGAATATATTTAAATCAGAATTTATCAATGTAATGAAATGGTTGACTACCAATAAACTCTTCCTAAACCAGTAACACAAATTTCATGTATTTTACTAATAAAAGAAATGTGTATTTTCATGAACTTAATGTTAGTGAAATCGCTGTAAAGGAGCGTACTGCAACAAAACTTCTTGGTGTAATGTTAGACAGGAATTTGCAATGGAGTGAGCATGTAAATTATATCTCAAAAAAGACTTCAAGGAGTGTTGCTATAATGTTTAAATTTAGAAATGTAGTCTCTAAACAGGTTTTATTAACTCAGTATCATACTCTTGTTCTTCCTTATATAACGTAGTGCACCCTTGTTTGGGGAAACTCCGCTAACAACGCTTTAAACAGTATCTTTGTCATCCAAGAACGAGCAATAAATCTGCATTAATGCATTTCAAACCAAAGTACGAGATGTTTTATTTCTATTACGTGATCTTATACAATTTTGCCATGCTCATTTCAAATTTCACAACCATTTTTATGTATGACGTCGGGGTTTTTCACAAAATATAAGTCAGATATATTCATAGTATGTATTAAACAACTAAATTTCTAAGAGTACAAAATTATAAGAAATACAAAGACAAATATTTCAAAGTACATTCATCTTTGATACTTAATTAATACATAATAGATCAATCATGATTGATCAGTAGGAGACAATCGTCGTTTTTTATTCGCTTCTTGCGTTGCATTTCTTCCGAGCCTTCTCGTTTCAGAGACCAGCAGTAGTCTGCCATCATGTTGACATCCCACCTTCTTTGGTATCTTTTTTCCATAGTGTTGATATCCTGATGGAACCTTTCTCCTTGTTCCTCACTCACACTACCCAAGTTTTCAGGTAAATAGTCCAAAATACAAAATGGGTGATAGGTATTTGACAAAAAACTGTACGTGATGAGAAAAAATACAGTAATGTATGTTGAAACATCAGATATGCTGCATAAACTGATGCTGATTTCCACGATCATTTATCATTCTAGTGCATTATTTTAGAGTTAAAAAAGCTCAAAGACGTAATCAAATTGTCACATTTTATTTTTATTTACGAATGTAAGGACAAAATCATTAACTTAAATGGGCAAATAAATATTTTATAACTCATCAAGAAATCCACTTATATCAGATCAGAAATAGATCAAAGCGTATTATTATTTATTAATTTCTCATGTATAATCTCCAATTAAATGTACATTACTCGTTGATGTTTATCTCTCATGTCTAACATTGGTTTCTTTGTAGAATATTGGTATCATATCTTCAATAATGACTTCGTATTTGTTTTATATCTAAAATAATAATTTGAAATTAATACATACCGTAAATAATAATTTTTATTCATGATTTATATATTGCTAATAATAACTCTTTTTATTTTTAATTAAGAGCCTAGTAAAGCCTAAAGCTTAAGAGCCAAATAAATAAAATAAATAGTCCAATTTCCCAATTATTTATGTTAAAAAAAAAAAAAAAATTGTAAAGTTGATGCATTTGTTTTATCAATAAAGGTTATTTAATTAAAAATAAATGCAATTCAATTCCAGCGAAAAAGTCGGAAAATTCAGGAGGGTATTACGTCACAATGAGGGGATATAAGGAAAAGTTGCATTACACTGATGGCAAAGTAGATAATGTCATGTCAAAGTAGGGGTAAACGAGAGAAAAAAAAAAGGTTATATTAAGGGTCCTACAATCGGCCCTTAAATATTATAAGACTAACATATATTCTGCTCGATTTTTAGTTTATTCACAACAAAAATTGAATGACAATGACAAATTAATCATCAATATACTGTAATTCCCTTCTTTTTCTATAACCTCCTCCCACCTGTAGAAAAGTTTTTTTAGGCCACGTTCGAAGAAATCCCTTGGTTTCGAGTTTAAAAAAAAAAGCGATCAGAGGGCGCGCGTTATCCTGGTGGAATAGAACACCTCTGCGATTAATTAATGCAGGACGTTTTTCTCGTAATACCATCTTCAATCGTTGGAATTATTGGCAGTAGACTTCAGCTGTGATTGTTTGGTTATCTGGCAGAAGCTCAAAACGAATAATTTCTTGCATATCCCACCAAACGCATAGCAAAATTTTCTTTGGATGGGGTCCATTCCTCGGCTGAGGTTCAGGCTTTGTTTCACGGTTAAGCCACAGATGTCGACGCTTAATATTGTTATAGAGGACCCATTTTTCATCCCGAGTGACGATCCGATTCAAAAACGGTGCCTGCAGTTGCCGAGAATGCAGTGATGTGCAAATATCGATTCGATGTTGAAGATTCGCCTGTGACAAATCATGCGGAACCCATTTTCCAACCTTCACTATTTTTCCTAACAGCTTCAAATGACGATGAATGGTCATATGGCTAACGCTGAGTTGCAGGCCAAGTTCTCTTACAGTTACCGTTGGGTTTTCCTCCACTGTTGCTTTCAGCAACTCTTCATCTAACTCCTTTGGTCGTCCTGTTCGTTGATAACACTGGCCAACAAAATGAAACTTTTTTTTCTCATCACAAACATGATCACACTTTTCTTAATGCATTTTTCGCGCTGATTCCGAATCTGGTTTTATTTTTTTCTAGCACGTAGAGTTATATAGATACACTGGTTTTGATATTTTTAAGTTTTTGATATTGCTATAAGAAAATTTATGGATGTATACAGGGTGGGCCGTAAGTTTCCATACATAGGAAAAATTAAACGTTTGTTTTTATGTTTCAGATACCCTAAGAATATGCGTTTGACGTAAGATCTTGTTTACTGATGAAGCAAATTTTTACGTCAATGGAGAGGTTAATCGGCAAAACATACGTTATTGGAGTAATGCTAACCCTAACTGGCTGAGTCCGACGAAGATGCAAGGTGCGGTAAAGTGATGGTGTGGGCCGGGATATGGGGTGACAGAATTATTGGACCAATTTTTGTCAGTGGAAATCTTAATGCCGAAAGGTATCTTAACATGTTGCAAGAAGAGATTTTCCCATCCCTGCTAAACGAGGAAGGTAACTTCCCAGTTTACTTCCAGCAAGATGGAGCTCCACCTCATTATGGTCTTCACGTGCGTCGGTATTTGGATCAGCAGTTTCCGGATGCTTGGATTGGTCGGCGTGGTCCTGTGGAGTGGCCTCCCAGATCCCCAGATCTCACCCCCCTTGATTTCTATCTTTGGGGGCACTTGAAGGCCATGGTGTATCAGGAAAAGATACGAGACATAAATCATCTAAAGGAACGTATCACCAACGCCATTACAAGCATAACGTCAACTGTGCTAATGCGTGTTCATCAACAGTGGGGAACACGTATTGAAATGTGTTTTCAAAACAATGGCAACCATGTAGAGCATATTATATAAATAAAAATGGTTGTCCATAACAAAATGTTTATTTTTCCTATGTATGGAAACTTACGGCCCACCCTGTAGATCACACTTAGGAATGCTAAACAACAAATACATCATATACTTTATTCAATGTACTTATAAATAAAGAATATATACATTATTTTATTAAAAGCGCTGTGAGTGTGATTTCCTTTTGTAAATTTGGCCTGGATTGTCACGATACAGCATCCAACAATGGTCCGCCGTCATGCTTTCATTCCAATATCCTTGGTAGCGCTTCTCCATCATCTGAATATCTTGATGGAAGCGCTCTCCTTGCTCGTCACTCACTGCACCAAGGTTTTCAGGAAAGAAATCTAAGTGGGAATGCAGGAAGTGAATTTTTAACGACATTCGACACTCCATTTCTTTGAAGGCATCAAGGAGGTTCTTGACTCCATCCTTATACGCAGGTGACTTGTTGCTTCCAAGAAAGTTTTCACATATCCATTTGAACGCCAGCCAAGCCTTCAATTCCAGCGGACTTAGGACTTTTTCAAATTCAGTGTCATTCAAAACCTCCCTTATTTTTGGCCCAACAAAAATTCCTTCCTTCAATTTTGCTGCAGTAACCTTCGGAAATTTCCTTGAAAGGTATTGGAACCCTTAAGAATTGACTTTACCCATTGCTTTAACAAAATTCTTCATTAAACCAAGTTTAATGTGAAGAGGTGACAGATAGATCTTTTGGGGATCCACTAAAGGGACAGACTGGACATTGCTTATCCCTGGGACATATGTATACCTAAGTGGCCAGTCACTTTTGGTGTAATGTTCTATAGTGGCGCGACTGTCCCACAGGCAAAGGAAACAACAAAATTTTGTGAATCCTGACTGCATACCCATAAGCATTCCTATAACTTTTAGATCCCCACAAACATTCCATTGATGACTGTCGTATTTGATTACCTTCAGTAGTATATCCATATTGTCATATGTCTCTTTTAGATGGACGGAATGGGCAATGGGGATGGATGGCATTATATTACCATTATACAAAAGAACTGCTTTCAGGGGTCATTCTTACATTGTCGAGGCATGTTGACTGACCTGAGCAAACTATAAATTAAAAAAAAATGTACACCAACTTGACACAACAAGTTCTTGGACTGGACTGATCTTTTGACACACAAAGCACGGCGTTGTTGCCTGAATCACAGTGCTGCTAGACGTAAAAGCTCACACCTGAAATACATAAGATGTATAATTAAGATAATTGAAATCAATAAGATGACTAAACTAAAAAAACACAATAAAATAAACACAATCAAATGTTGAAATATTAGTATTTTGCCTATTTAAAATGGTTAAATCTGTGTAGTTATATATATGCCTTCATCTTGAAAACTATACGTGCTAGAAAAAATCTGAATGCAGTTTTGGAATCAGCGTGACAAATGCTATCCAGCCACCACAAATTTTACTCTGATGAAAAATCTTTGTTGACCAGTGTAATCTTTCAGACTGAGTCTCCATTTCTGAACTTCTCAAACCATCTCCTACACATCCATTCGCTCACAACATCATTTCCATAAACTCTTTGAATGTTTTTTGCGGATTCACTAGCGTTAGATCCTTTATGGAACTCATACAGCATCACATGTCGAATATGCTCTTTCGTGGGCTCCATGTTTTTTCAATTACTGTAAAATCGTAGTGGTGGCGTTGTAACTGTATGAAAAACAGCAGAGAAAATATTCATTAGCCTAATCCTATATTAGCCTAAGCCTACACTAGCTTAAGTCATTCTGTATCATTCTGTATCGTGATAAAAACTGTGCGAACCTGTCGCCGCGTGTATTTTGCAACATTTCTAAAACTATTTCACATTATCTTGAGGTTATTCTATTATTTATCTATCACCATTTTCTAATCGATCAGAATTTATGTTACAACCTGATAGTTAATCCATACAAACCAAATGTAATAATTTTATTTGTTTTGTCGATTGGAGGCGATAAATAAAGCTCTAAAATATATTATTGTAACTACTTTTAACAAGATGTTAACAGATTACATATTCTCCTATTTGGAAAATGAATATAAGATACGATAGTTTAACCTAATTGGGCTGTAAACAAGTGACGCTTCATCGGAGACAAAGGATTTATATAAGCCTCTACTTTAAAAATTTATCTTAGGTTTATATATTCGTGAAAAGAAAGTTGTTTTTAGTTATTGCATAATAAATTACTGATCCTACATCGGTAATTATTATTATTATATAAATAAGTTACGTATTACGAACAGTAATTATACGAAGATTAGGGTCCTTAATTCACTTCTAAAATAAAAAGTCATTTGACGCAAGTTCCTTCAACCAAAAAGCTATTATTATTATTATTATTATTATTATTATTTATGCTTTATAATGTGATGGTTGGTGTAGTTCATTTGCATAGAGTTTCGTCTTTAACTGGATGAATTACGTACGGTTTCTTCACGTGAAGCTGTTATAATATTAAGACGGTTCATTTATGGCCAATAATAATTTGGGAACTGGTTTCATTCGAGGCTACTTTTTAAATATTTAAAAAAGTTTTGCCGAAAAAAAAAAGAAATAAATAAATAAAATTAATTACATAATAAAATTAAAATAAATTCAACACAAGGATAATGAATGGATTTCAGATTTAAAGGTCAGTGTACCGAATAGTAAAGGACCTTATAATTGAGAATCGTGAGTTTTAATTTCTAAAAGTTCATAAATATTAGGTCATTATTTGGTTATGTGAGGGGAGGAAAACCCTCTCCTCAACTTCAGTAATTTGCTCAATTATCGCTGTACAGTGTTAATGGTAACCGAGGGGATTACGACTGCTGATAGATTTTACATTCTATAGACGAGTATATTGTCGGTTAGATTAAGTTAGGTTAGGTTGGGTTAGTTTTTTAAAGTGTTTATGTTACGATCTTATCGATTCGATTGGTATAAGTCTGTAAAAAACAGAGAATTGCCACGTAGCGCTTGAGTTTTAATAAAGATACGAAATGTAATAAGCCGTCAATTAGTTTCATGTTTATTTTATGCAGGAAGGAAGGAGGGGCCAAGGGGCGAATGCCAGCAAATCTGCGTACTATGGGTATCACAGTTTTGTTGCACCAAATATATTTTTAAAAACCCAACTCGTATGAAAATACATACATACATATATACAGGGTGTCCATAAAGTCACGCATCATAAGAAAATAAATTTATGTTGTTTTATTTATTTGTTCGAAATGATTCCCACCAATCTCAAAACATGTTTTGTAAACGAAAAAGCAAGTTTCTTTAAATGTTTCTCAACATATTTGGCCTGATGGAGACATAAATAAATAGACATTGCGGATCAAGTAAAGATAAGCACCCCCAACCTTTTTTAGTTAGCTTTATAAGGCTAACTAACGAAATATCACGACTTAACCTAACCAATCGTTAGGTCAACTGTACGCCCTTGACGATTGGTTAGGTTAGGTCGTGATATTTTCGTTAGTTAGCCTTATAAAGCTAACTAAAAAAGGTTGGGGGTGCTTATCTTTACTTGATCCGACATTGCTTATGTTCCTATGATGCGTGACTTTATGGACACCCTGTACAGAGATGACAAAAGTAAATAGACACCATTCGTTTTTTCCCCCAAAAAAAATTTTATAGGATTATAAAAGTCAGTAAATAATAAGCATAAAAAAATAATAACTGGAAATAAATAAATGAATAAATACTGAAGCTGCTTCAGCAAATAAAGATAAAAAATACCAGTACTGGAAAAGATTGTTGTGAGGAGGTGAATATGAAAAAGACATGCGAATAATATATACCCGTGAACCTGTCAGTGGTTCCGCGCGTCGGTCAGACTGGTGGCCCTCACCTCCAAACCCGACTCGATGTAAGAGAGAACCGATTTCTTGATTTCTCTATCTCACATAACCAGGTACCCCTGACTCATCTGGGATTTTTCCTGAACTGGGTGTCCAGTCTTCTTTTGAAGATGTCCACATGAACACCAGTTCTGTTTCCTATTTCCTTTTATAGTGGTTAAATAGTGTTGACCCTCTGATATATACAGTATATATATAAAGGGTAGGCCAAAAGTCAGGAAACAGGAACTATGCTTTTCACTGCAAATATATATATATATTATATATATTATATATATATATATATATATATATATATATATATATATATATATATTATATATTATATATATATTGCACTGAAAAAACATAGTTCCAATGTTTACTGACTTTTGTCTCTCTCTCTCTCTCTCTCTCTCTCTCTCTCTCTATATATATATATATATATATATTGCACTGAAAAAACATAGTTCCAATGTTTACTGACTTTTGTCCCACTCTCTCTCTCTCTCTCTCTCTCTCTCTCTATATATTATATATATATATATCGTAACCTCGCAGCAATTCCGTGCGTTGGTCTCTCTTTACACAAAGGTCAAGCTGGTGGCCCCGCCTGTAGGCCTGCTCTCCATCGCACAAAGCCAGGTACACCCGTCTCATCTTATATGCATGTATGTATATATATATATATATATATATATATATATATATATATATATATATATATAATTGCTAGTTGACGGTATAATGAATGTTAATTAGATAATTAAAATAAATGGTCGATTGATTGAAGCTTGAGGTCACCATCTGAGTTTCCATTCGAAATAATAAATGTGATTAAAGGAGATAAAAGGTTTCGTGGCCTTTTCCTTTAATTAAACAAAGGAAAAATAAATAATTTTTTACAGTTTTTACGACATTTAAGAATGATGAATAACGTTAGAGTTGACTGAATGGAAGTTCTCAAGATACTTAAGTTTGAATTGAATGGTTATAAGTGTGCACTTAAATGATGACTTGGAAATTATAATAACGCGCGAAAAAGTTACAGTCATTAAAAATAAATGAATGACATCAGGCCAAGCAGAGCTGGGCACCGCAAACTCAAAATCACTTCCGCAATCGCAAATCCGCAAACTCAAACCTTACCTTCCGCAACCGCAAATCCGCAAACTGCTTGCCATTTTTGGTGCCGCAAACGCAAACCATATTTCCAATTTTTACAGTGCTGGGCACTTCCGCAAACACTTCCGCAAACCGCAAATTCCGCAATCGCAATTTTAACTATAAAAAGTATCCAAAACATTAAAGAGGTATAAAAAGTTTTTATATCTTTTTAATGTTTAATGTTTTAGCCTTGTTTTTATTAAAAACAAGGCTAAATAATTTATTACAATAAATCACTATTGTAGAAGAAATAAAAATACTACATATATTGATATATTATATTGAACAAAAACACCTCCTGCAAGTAAATAGTAAATAAATTAAATAATAAATTTAATCATTTGAATTTCATAAATTTTGAGACTTAGACACGTTAGAGAAGACTGTACTGTAACTGTAGTAACTGTACACACATTACATTACACAAGTTAAATTAAGTTAACACTGTGACTGTACACAGCTTGAGCTCACTGTACAACTCAACCCCTCTAGCCTCTACAAGTGTACGCCTCTGGCTTTGTCAACAAGTTCAGTCGTCCTCCTCCAGTAACTGAGCCAAATCCAGTTTTAATAAGTCCATGTTCCCCTTCATGAACACGAGACGTTGGAAGTTGTCAGAGGTCAGGCTGGGCTTCATTATATCTGACCCATGGGAGAACAGTCTCTCCACGGCCGCAGAGCTGGGGATGGCCGTGTTATACTTGAGGAAAACATGAACCCAGGCGTTGCGGTGAAGTTTGGGGAACATGCTCTGCTCCAGCCACGTGGGAAATTTGCGGAAAGATTTGCGTTTGCGGTCTTAGTTCCGCAACGCAAATTAGGGGCGATGACTTTGCCGCAAACGCAAATCCGCAAACGAAAAACATACTTCCGCAATTGCGGAATTTGCGGTTTGCGGAAGTGTTTGCGGAAGTGCCCAGCTCTGAGGCCAAGACGGTCTGTTACGACTGCTTTACATTATGGGATGTAACGTGTCACTGAAGTAAGCAAATTGAAGGGGTTCGATGCCTCGGGGGTTCCTTCAAATAAGGCTAAAGAGATGTGACGTCATCTTCTTCGAAGGATGAGGGAAACAAAAGATTTCTTTGTGAAAGTATAAAAAAATTGTAAATGCCAGCAGGTGTCTGCTGAAGAAGTAGTGTTCGTGTTCATATATATATATATATATATATATATATATATATATATATATATATTGGGAAAAATAATGAAAATAATGGGAATCATCTGGAGGAGCTTCCGCAGTAGAAAAGCAAACATCATGCTCAAATTATGGGAGAGAGTCTAGTCCTACCAATAATTGAGTATTGCTCACTACTCACAAGCCCATACAGAAAACGAAACATTGCGAACATTGAAGCTATACAAACGACTTTTACGTCTAAGATAGAGGAAACGGAAGGTGAAGACTACTGGTCTCAACTACAATCCCTGGAACTCTACTCTCTCGAAAGAAGGCGCGAGCGGTACACAATAATATACATACTGAAAATAATTGAGGGCTCTGTCCCTAACCTTAGAAATGAAACAGAAACAAATTGGAATGAGAGAAGAGACAGATTTTGTACGGTCCCAGCTGCGGTGGGAGAAGGGGCCATGAAAACGAGGATGGAAAATACCCTCAGAATACGAGGCCCAAAGCTTTCCAATGTCCTACCAAAAGAAGTGAGGCATCTCCAGCACACCGACCTGAATAACTTCAAGAACCAGCTGGACAGATTCCTGTGCAAAGTCCCTGACCAGTCATGCGTGGCTGGCTACGAGGGCAGGAGGAGATCAGACAGCAATTCCCTCCTTCACCAAATCCCGCAAATGAGGCGGGATGCTGCAGAGGGGTCGACCGTAGGTCGATCCTGAACCGTCGTTGAAACTCACCTGAAGTAACCTAAAGTGTGTGTGTGTGTGTGTATATATATATATATATACACACACAGTAAATATGAAAGTGCTTGGCAGCTATTGGGTATATTTTGTTTTTCGTACGGCGCGCGATCTCTCTCCTACCAGAGCTACCACTTCGTGCGTAGGAATGTTTACGTATTTTGCGTTCAACTGCCTGTCGAACAGTACCTGTATCGGCTCGCTTACCCGCCGTAGACGTTCAGCGTAATCTGTCGTGAGTGAAGCGATCTTCTGGCGGGAGGAGACAACAAATTTATTCTCAGTATGACGGAGAGTTTTCCCCTCACTTACCCTCAGCTCCATATAAAATATCTCTCGATTCCCCTGATGCTGTAATTCCCTTCCACCTCGTTTGTCCTCAGTATAAAATTATTGATAACGTCAGAATTTGGACTTTTCGCTGCCAAAGATTTATTTCGTAAAAGTTTTTACAAAATGATGCTAAAATATGTCTTAAAAGATATAATATTGCTTAATCATTTTCAGCAATTTTGTATGGAATGCCGTAACTTATCCACTGTACCAACTGTGAATAAAGTGAAAATGCATTCCTAAATGAAACCTAACCGCCAATTCACTACAAAAGCGTCCACACTCGAATACTAAAGCAAATGAAACCAGACTTTTAGACTTTTTTTTTTTTTTTTCCAAAAAACTTTTCGACTTAAAATAAGGAAATTGCTTTCAAACATTCCAATAAATTTCCTCAAATAGAAAATAAAAAAATTCTCTTGCAAAGGATTTTACCTTATTTAAATATAAAGCAAGCAATTAACTCTCTCTCTCTCTCTCTCTCTCTCTCTCTCTCTCTCTCTCTCTCTCTCTCTCTCTCTCTCAGGAGGTACAGTATTTAAGAGAGAAATTGGTATGGGATTAGATTTAAATTTATTTCTAGAGTTTAAAAATGGTTTATCCCTTCTTATTTTATAAACTATCAGTCCGAATACAAATTCTCTCCAAATATAAAGTAAAATTCATTTTATGAAAAGGAATTTATTAAAAAGAATTTACGAATAGATTCTAATTCGTGTTTAATGTTAAAAGAGGCGAAATTTATCCGTGGATTTTTATTCCTCTAACACCCATTAAAGCAAATATATTTCATTTCGGATAAGAGGATTTTTTTAACCTACTTTAATACGCTTCACTCTAATACTTACTATTAAACACACACACACACACACACACACACACACACACACACACACACACACACACACACACACACACACACAACGGTAATTTGTAATGATATTAAAACGAAACAAGGATCATGTTTAAGGCCACGGATCATCCTCCCAGACTGTGTAAACTGCCAATAAGGGGAAGCAAAGAAGCTCCTTGGAACATTTCTGTACATTCTAGGTGATAGCGAAACCGGAGCGTCTCTCCGTGGAGAGGTCAGTAAAGGTTCGTGAATGGAAGGGCGCATACCCCGCCATTAACTGGGTAGCTAGAGGGCACCCTATTTCATTACTTCAGGTTGTGTGTGGCTATAACGGTATTTTAACCAACGTTTTATACCCTTGTATGAAAATGCTTACCGACTCGCGAGGAAAACATCGTTAAAAACAATCATACGTTTACGTGAAAATGTCAAGACAATTGTTTTTAACTTTATATAATGATAAACTTTATTGGCAGGATACAAACTCCATAAAAAAGTACAATATTCATCAGGGTAGTAAACGATACAACGAATTATTAAACAATAAATTAAAAAACAATAACAGTAATACACGTAATAAAATGAGTAATAATAAAATTATTAATAATTAATAACAACTACACAAAGCTAATACTAAAAAATAAAAATAAAAAGGTCAAGTTGTGACAGTACCAACACGTTTATGATGATAATGATAATTGGCACGAAGACAGATCCCATAAAAAAAAGGTACAGTATCCATTAAGGTAATCAACGATATAACTAATTACACAGTAAGTTAAAAAAAGACTAAGGTAATAAAGGGATAACAATAATACACGTTATGAAACGAGAAATAATAAAATTAGTAATAGCTTCCCAAAGGTAATACTAAGAAAAAAAATAAAAAATAAAAAGTACATGTAATGGAAAAGCCAATGTAGGTGTTAACTGGAAGTGTTAATGTAGGAGGAAATTGTTGACACCAATCGACCAGGGAAGTACTCCCAGGGGGGGACGTTAGACAGAAGATAGGGAGTGCTGGAACTCCCGTTCCTCTTATTACTATTCTCCTTAGTTAATTTTTTTCCATGTCTCATCTAGCCTGCGAGCAGTCCAGCATGCTCTCAAACACACACTTCTCTCCCTATTCTTCACTACATATACATGCATCTGACACACTACATAATCTTTTCAAAATTTAAAAAAAAAATGACCAACTTCAAGAGCTTCGGAGTCCCCTTGGGAAGGGACCATAAATGTCCCCATTTCTGGCTGCCTTGCTGCCGATACCGAGAACGCACACCCGGAGAGCGGTGCTGGATCTGCTACCGACCCTCCGAGATGTTCTGCGCCTCTGCCTGATTCACTTTTCATTAATTTCTGCAACATTCGTGGCCTTTTCTCAGATTTTCAATGTGTTGAACACCATTTCTCCTCTGAACTTCATCTTTTCTTCACTGAAACTCAGGTCTCTAGGACGACTGACAGCAACCCCTTTTCTGTATCCTCCTACTTTCTTTCGACTCAATTTCACTCCAAAGGTGGATGTTGCGAATATGTACGCAATGACTTAACTTGTTCTCGTATTCCCGAACTCAAATCTTCCGAATTATATGCCCTCTGGCTACGGCTTACATGCCAATCTCAAACGAAATACGTCTGCACTGTTTACCTTTCTCCTAATTCTACTAACTATCCAAAACTCTTTCACTACCTCACTTCCAAAGTGGAATACATTCTATCCCGCTCTCCCTTTGCTGAAATCTCCATTTTAGGAGATTTCAATGTTCATCACTACCTTTGGCTTTCCTCCCATTTCACTAACGTCCCTGGTGAACTAGCTTACAACTTTTCTATCATAAATGACCTACAGCAGATTGTACAGCACCCCACCCGTATCCCCGATCGGCTTGGAGACAGGCCCAACATTCCGGATTCACTTCTTACCTCTTAACCTTCTTCTTACTCTGTTAAACTTTTTTCTCCGTTGGGCTCCTCCGACCACAATCTTATATCTGTTTCCTGTCCTATCGCTCCAATTCGGCCTTTGAATCCTCCCACTTTGGCGCCACTGATTGGGATACCCTGCAGCACTACTTCTATGACTTCACAAGGAATGATTACTGCTTCCGTGGCCAGGGGCCTTCCGATTGTGCTGAGCGCATCACGGAAGTGATTCTCTCGGGCATGGAGGCGTACATTCCATATTCTATTCCTACTACTAATGCAAAAAAGACCTTCGTTTAACTTTTCTTGTTCTAACGCTATCCGCAACAGAGAGGAAGCTTTCAGAAGTACCGTTGCCATCCAACTCCTGACTTTCACTCAGCTTATATTTCTGGCCGGAATCATGCAAAATCTGTTCTTCGACTCGCCAAAAATCCCTTCATCCGACAAAAATGTGAAAATTTATCCAATTCTAATTCTTCTCGCTCTTTCTGGCATCTAGCTAAGAACCTCTTCAGCAACTTTACTTCCTCTTCTTTCCCTCCTCTTTTCCATTCCGACGGCTCAGTTGCCGTCTCTTCTCCTGACAAAGCTGAACTCTTCGCTCAAACTTTCTCCTCCAACTCAACCCTGGACGATTCCGATGCTGTTTCTCCACCCCCTCCTCCCTCTGAATTAATTGTCTGAAATTAGAATCTCTTCCAAAGATGTGCTTTCTGTCCTATCTGGGCTCAACTTTAGGAAGGCGTACGGTCCTGATGGTGTTCCTCCTGTTGTTCTTAAGAACTGTGCTTCAGTGCTGACACCTTGTCCAGGCAAACTCTTTTGTTTTTGTCTTTCATCTGGTACTTTTCCTTCCTGCTGGAAGTTCGCTTTCATTCAGCCTGTCCCAAACAAGGGTGACCGTTCTCAACACTCCAACTATCGTCCAAATGCTTTGATTTCTTGCCTTTCTAAAGTTTATGAATCTATCCTTAATAGGAAGATTCTTAAACACCTCTCTTCTCACAAACTTCTTTCAGAGCGTCAGTATGGGTTCCGCAAGGGACGCTCGACTGGACGATCTTCTTGCATATCTCGCTGACTCTTGGTTATCCTCCTTTCGGGATTTCAATGAAACTTTTGCTATTGCGCTAGATATATCGAAAGCTTTTGATAAAGTCTGGCACAAATCTTTAATTTCGAAACTGCCTTCCTTCGGCTTCATCCTTCTATCTGTGCCTTCATCTCTAATTTCCTTTCTGGCCGATCTATAGCTGCAGTTGTTGATGGCCACTGTTCTTCTCCTAAAGCAATTGATAGTGGGTTCTGTCCTGTAACCCACTCTTTTCCTTTAATTTATTAATAATCTTTTAATTCGCACTTCCTGTCCTATTCACTCCTATGCCGATGATTCCACTTTTCACTTCTTCACCCACTTCGCAAAGCATCCCTCTGAAGTCACTCCATGATTCGCGTAGGGTGGCTATAGAAAACCTGACCTCTGATCTTTCTGCTATATCTGACTGGGGCGGAGAAAACCTTGCAGCTTTCAATGCCTCAAAAATTCAGTTACTCCATCTGTCTACTCGTCACAATCTTCCACACAACTCTCCCCTTACCTTCAACAACACGCAACTCAATCCTTCCTCTTCTCTTAACATTGTTGGCGTTTCCTTTTCTCGTGATCTTTCCTGGAAAGATCAAAATACTCTCTTTCTAAAACAGCTTCTAAGAGGTTAGGTGTGCTGTACCGCCTCCGCAGTTTTTTCACCCCTGCTCAGTTGCTGTCTCTGTACAGGGGTCTTATCCACCCTTGTACGGAGTATGCTTCTCATACAAGAGCTTCAGAATAATGAACCTGCACAGCCGTACAGGAAGTACGGAAGTACCCGCACAGCCGTACTTGACCGGATGGAATCAAAGGCTTTTCGTCTCATCAATTCCACGCCTCTTCTCGATTGTCTTCAATCCCTCTCTCTTCGCCGCAATGTTGCCTCACTTTCGCTTTACTATCGTTATTATAACGAACACTGCTCTTCTGAATCCTCTAACTGCATGCCTCCTCCTTTAAGGAAAGCACGCAGCACCAGACTTTCGACACTTTCTCATTCCTTTTCTGTCCAGCTCTCTAACAATAGTTAATCGGTATTTTCAATCTTTCATCTACTCAACCGGTCAACTCTGGAACAATCTTCCTCAATGCATCTTTCCCCGTCTATAACTTTCAATCTTTCAAACGCAGTGTCTAGGCATCTCGAAAACCCCGGACCTTGATTTTGACTCTTCTTTTAGGGGGGGGGGGCGCTTTTGCGGGCATTCGCCCTTGGCTCCTCCTTCTTGCATAAAAAAATTAGTTATATGAAAGTGTTTGTCTATAGCTACTATAAACAAACACTTTCATATCAAGAAGTCCACAATCTAGACGACTTAAAGCAGGACTGATGAAGGACTCATAAATATTGCATTGAGTCTTGATATTCAAGACCAAAATTATAAACTCCTTTAAACTATATCCTTAATAAGAAGGTGACACACTTACTTAGGCTTCATCTTTAATTATATCTGATGCTTGATGGGTTCATCAAGTTCAGTGTCGAGTTGTAATTTGTTCTAATCACCAAATACAGAGTCGTGAATAACTGTTTGAACTCTGCCTTTGATGCTTTATTCACGCCAATTAGCATTCTCCAACCTTGAAATTAGACTTAATAATCAATAAACACACACACACACACACAGTCATACGTCAAAATTCTAACGCTACATACGACATATTTGAGAGTGTGATGAACGAGTATTGAGCATAATTTTAAATGCATACAGGCCTCTGTCTGATTCACTGTTCGGTTCGTAAATATTTGCAACATTCGTGGCCTTTCCTCAAATTTTTAATTTGTTGAACACTACCTCCTCTAAACCTCACTGAAACTCGTGGGCCTGGGACAACTGACAGCAACTCCGTTTCTGTATCCTCCTACTTTCTTTCGACTCAATTTCACTCCAAAGGTGAATGTTGCGTATATGCACGCAACGATCTAACTTCCTCTCAAAAACTTGAATCCTCCAAATTCTAGACCCTCTGGCTATAGCTTACATGCCAACCTCAAATTAAGTACATCTGCGCTGTCTATCTTTCTCCTAATTCTACTGACGAGCCAAAACTCTTTGACTACCTCACTTCCAAAGTGGGATACATTCTATCCCACTCTCCTTTTGCTAAAATCTCCATTTTAAGAGATTTCAATGTTCACCACTACCTTTGGCTTTCCTCCCATTTCACTAACATCCCCGTGGACTAGCTTACAACTTTTCTATCCTGAGTGACCTACACTCTACAGCGGATTGTACAGCACCCTACTCGTACCCTCGATCGCTTTGGAGATAGACCCAACATTCTAGATTTATTTCTCACCACTCATCCTTCTTCTGACTCTGTCAAACTTTTTTCTCCGTTGGGCTCCTCCGACCACAATTTTATATCTGTTTCCTGTCCTATTGTTCCAGTTCAACCTTTGGATCTTCCCAAAAGGAAACGCCTATATCACCTTAGCGCCGCTGATTGGGAGGCCCTTAGGCAGTACTTCTGTGATTTCCCATGGAATGATTACTGCTACCCTGGCCGGGGCCCTCCGAGTGTACTAAGCGTATCACGGAAGTGATTCTCTGTTCATATTCTATTCCTACTACTAATGCAAAAAAAAAAACCTTAGTTTAACTTTACTTGTTCTGATGCTATCCGCAACAGAGAGGAGTCTTTCAAAAGGTACCGTCGCCATCCAACTCCTGACTCTCACTTAGTTTATATTTCTGCCCATAATCGTGCAAAATCTGTTCTTCGACTCGCCATATATTTCTTCATCAGACAAAAATGTGAAAACTTATCCAATTCTAATTATTCTCGCTCTTTCTGGCACCTAGACAAGAACATCTCCAACAACTTACTATTTCTTCTTTCCCTCCTCTTTTCATTCCAACGGCTCAGTCGCCGTCTCTTCTCCTGATAGAGCTGAACTCTTCGTTCAGACTTTCTTCTCCAACTCAACCCTGGACGATTCCGGTGCTGTTTCTCCATCCCCTCTTCCCTCTGAATTAATTATGTCTGAAATTAGAATCTCTTCCAAAGATGTGCTTTATGCCCTATCTGAGCTCAACTCTAGGAAGGTGTACGATCCTGATGGTGTTCCTCCTGTTGTTCTTAAGAACTGTGCTTTAGTGCTGACATCCTGTCCAGGCAAACTCTTTTGTCTTTCATCTGGTACTTTTCCTTCCTGCTAGAAGTTCGCTTTCATTCAGCTTGTCCCAAACAAGGGTGACCGTTCTCAACACTCCAACTATCGTCCAATTGCTTTGATTTCTTACCTTTCTAAAGTTTTTAAATCTATCCTTAATAGGAAGATTCTTAAACACCTCTCTTCTCACAAACTTCTTTCAGATCGTCAGTATGGGTTCCGCAAGGGATGCTCGACTGGCGATCTTTCATATCTCGCTGACTCTTGGTCATCCTCCTTTCGGGATTTCGGTGAAACCTTTATATTGCGCTAGACCAGCTTGTCCAACATACATCCCACCAAAGATTTGTATTAGGCCAGGCTGACGGATACTGAAAATTCATTATCTGCTGTCATATTTCATTCCCATAAAATTTAATTTTAAAATAAAATTTTATCTAAAATTTGCACACTAGCCCTAGGTGTGGGTCATTAAATGAAATATAGCCCTTCATGTAAAAAAGTTGGACACCCCTGTGCTAAATATATCAAAAACTTTTGATAAAGTTTGGTACAAATCCTTAATTTCCAAATTGCCCTCCTTCATTTCTATCGTTTTATCTGTGCCTTCATCTCTGATTGTATTTCTGTCCGATCTATAGCTGCGGTTGTAGATGGCCTCTATTCTTCTCCTAAAACTATTGATAGTGGTGTTCCTCTGGTCTGGGCTCTGGCCTGTGATCCACTCTTCTCCTTTTATTTATCAATGTCCGATCTATATTTATCAATGTCCCATCCACTCTTATGCCGCTAATTCCACTCTTCACTTCTCCATCCGTTTCACAGAGCGTCCCTCTCAACAGTCACTCCATGATTCGCGTGGGACAACGATGATGTACCTAAACTCTGATCTTTCTACTCTTTCTGATTGGGGCAGAAAAAACCCTTGTGGATTTCAATGCCTCAACAACCCAGTTCCTTCATCTGTCTACTCGTCACAATCTTCCACACGACTATCCCCTTACCCTCAACAACACACAACTCAATCCTTCCTCTTCTCTTCTCTTAACATTCTTGGAGTTTCCTTTTCTCGTGATATTTCCTGGAAAGATCTTCCCTGTGATTCCACTCTCTCCTGGAAAGATCACATATACTCTCTTTCCAAAACAGCTTCTAAGAGGTTAGGCGTGTTGTACCGGCTCCGCAGTTTCTTCACCCCCACACAGATGCTGTCTCTATACAGGGGTTTTGTCCACCCCTGTATGGAGTACGCTTCTCGTGTGTGGGGTGGCTCAACCCACAGAACTCTACTTGACTGGGTGAAATTAAAGGCTTTTCGTTTCATCAATTCCCCGCTTCTTACTGACTGTCTTCAACTCTCTCTCTCTCTCTCTCTCTCTCTCTTCACTATCGCTATTATAACGGACACTACTCTTCTGAACTCTCTGCTTTCGACACAGTCTCATTCCTTTTCTGTCCAACTCTCTGACGCAAAGGTTAATAGGTATTTTCAATCTTTCATCTACTCAACGGTCAACCCTGGAACAATCTTCCTCAATTTATCTTTCCCTCTGTCTATGACCTCCAATCTTTCAAACGCAGAGTGTCCAGGCATTTCGAAAACCTCGGACCTCGATTGTATTTTTCTTCTTCCGCTTGGAGGGGGTGCGTTTTTGCGCGTATTCGCCCTTGGCCCCTCCTTCCTGCATAAAAAAAATTCTGAAAGTGACAAAAGCGTTTAGAATTAAATTCCAAATATTATCTCTTCAATCCCTCCCCTTCCCCCGTTCCACCCCTTAAGAAAACATCAACCGACATATTCCACTGTTCAAATGCAAATTTTTTTTTTCCATTATTTATTTATATTTTTTAAAAGAAAAGGAAACGCTGAGAGCTTTGGAGTTGAGAAGGAGGGGGGGGGGAGTGGAATCGAGGATCAAACGAGGTGGGGGAGCGCAAGGTTATCGGGAAAGAGGGAAGAAAGCCCCCACTAAATTTTCATTTTTCTGGTTCTGTGAACTGCCAAATGAAAGTTGTTTCTTAAGAAATTGGATTCCCATTCTACAACATCAATATTCTTTTATTTTCTTCAGTAATTCCCAATCGTGAATAACAACAATTGACTCGTATTTCGCGATGAGAGTAACTACGAAGAGACCTAATCAATGTACGAACAAATTCTTAAAAAAATGGGTATATACTGTATACCCATATGCCTTGAAGTCTCTCTCTCTCTCTCTCTCTCTCTCTCTCTCTCTATTTAATCCTCGTCTTCACTAATAAATTATCAATTACATTCACTCGCATTCGTACACGGACGAATCCGTCACCAGGCACGAATCATTGAATTCGCATTAAGTAACGAAGCCCGTATACGTAATTCGAAGGGATCTCAAGCATCAATTGAAGACCCATTTATTAGCAGCTATGAATGCATTTTCACGTAAACTCTATCCACATACTACAGGCTTTACATGTAAAAGATATAATAATAAGAGTAAGAACTATTACACTGGTCAACAAAGATTTTTCATCAGAGTAATATTTGTGTTGGCTGGATAGCATTTTTCACGCTGATTCCAAAACTGCATTCAGATCTTTTCTAGCACGTATAGTTTTCAAGATGAAGGCATATATATAACTACACAGATTTAACCATTTTAAATAGGCAAAATACTAATATTTCAACATTTGATTGTGTTTATTTTATTGTGTTTTTTTAGTTTATTCATCTTATTTGTTTCAATTATCTTAATTATACATCTTATGTATTTCAGGTGTGAGCTTTTACGTCTAGCAGCATTGTGATTCAGGCAACAACGCCGTGCTTTGTGTGTCAAAAGATCAGTCCAGTCCAAGAACTTGTGGTGTCAAGTTGGTGTACATTTTTTTTGAATTTATAGTTTGCTCAGGTCAGTCAACATGCCTCGACAATGTAAGAATGACCCCGACAAGTTCTGTTTCGTATGCGGCCAGTTCACAACTAAAACACAGCGACGAAGTATTACAACCGACATTAAGAAAATATACAAGCTATACTTTGGTTGCCATCTAGGACCTAGGTGACCAAGATAAACCATGGGCGCCACATCAAATCTGTTCTGGCTGTTCAAATGGATTACGTGATTGGCTTAACAAAAAGAAAGCTTCAATGCCATTTGCCATACCCATGATATGGAGGGAGCCGAGAGATCATCATGAAGACTGTTATTTTTGTAGTGTGAACTTAATGGGGTTTTCTGCCAAGGACAAACACCAGATTGTATATCCAAACTTGGATTCAGCACGTAGACCAGTAAAACATGATGAAACATTGCCCATTCCAATTCCCCCAAGTGATAGGCTAGATTCTATCATAGATGACATGGAAAGTGATGAAGGTGCAACTGGCGTTTCCGGACCATCTACAGAACCAGAGTACACTTTTGAAGGTAGACATTTAGAGCCTAAAAAGTTAACCCAAGGACAGTTGAATGATCTTGTTAGAGACTTATCGCTGTCTAAAGAGAAATCAGAGCTTCTCGCCTCAAGACTAAAGGAGAACAATTTACTTGAGAACAATGTTCGTATTAGTTACTACCGAAAGCGGAATTTTGAATTAACAGCATTCTTTTCAGTAGACGGTCCTCTCTGTTATTGCCATGACATCAATGGACTATTTACAGTCATATCTCAGACGTATGTGGCATCTGAGTGGCGCCTCTTTATTGATTCGTCGCAGAGAAGCCTGAAAGCAGTACTTTTGCATAATGGTAATATAATGCCATCCATCCCCATTGCCCATTCCGTCCATCTAAAAGAGACATATGACAATATGGATATACTACTTAAGGCAATCAAATACGACAGTCATCAATGGAATGTTTGTGGAGATCTAAAAGTTATAGGAATGCTTATGGGTATGCAGTCAGGATTCACAAATGGATATGCGAAAACTTTCTTGGAAGCAACAAGTCACCTGCGTATAAGGATGGAGTCAAGAACCTCCTTGAT
Organism: Bathynomus jamesi; assembly: GCA_023014485.1. Taxonomy (NCBI): domain Eukaryota; kingdom Metazoa; phylum Arthropoda; class Malacostraca; order Isopoda; family Cirolanidae; genus Bathynomus; species Bathynomus jamesi. The sequence goes on along the minus strand of JAJOZX010012073.1, from coordinate 39,306 downwards.
GCCTTCAAAGGAATGGAGTGTCGAATGTCGTTAAATATTCACTTCCTGCATTCCCACTTAGATTTCTTTCCTGAAAACCTTGGTGCAGTGAGTGACGAGCAAGGAGCGCGCTTCCATCAAGATATTCAGATGATGGAGAAGCGCTACCAAGGATATTGGAATGAAAGCATGATGGCGGACCATTGTTGGATGCTGTATCGTGACAATCCAGGCCAAATTTACAAAAGGAAATCACACTCACAGCGCTTTTAATAAAATAATGTATATATTCTTTATTTATAAGTACATTGAATAAAGTATATGATGTATTTGTTGTTTAGCATTCCTAAGTGTGATCTATACATCCATAAATTTTCTTATAGCGCAATATCAAAAACTTAAAAATATCAAAACCAGTGTATCTATATAACTCTACGTGCTAGAAAAAAAATAAAACCAGATTCGGAATCAGCGCGAAAAATGCATTAAGAAAAGTGTGATCATGTTTGTGATGAGGAAAAAAAAGTTTCATTTTGTTGCCAGTGTTATCAGTATTATCATCATTTATTAAAGTTCTGTCCTCCGTCGTCAAATCACTCAAATGTGACGCAAACACGCAATTTTTTATTTTTTATTTTTTTTTACTGTAAAAGGAAGCCATAATATATTTGAGCTTCAAGCAGTATTTTCTTCTTAAAATTTAATACCAAACATAATTCGTGTATTACCAAAAATAATTAAATAAATCTGTCAATTAAATATCGTTTATTCAAAGAAAACGTAGTTCATATTGTTTTGTACAAAAGTGTTTGAAAATATTGTAAAAAAATTGGGTATAAATCATTATTTAGAATCATATAACTTATCGCCGCCACATCAATACGGTTTCAATAAAAATAAAACAGAAATGACTATTTTAAACCTTGTGGAAAGTGTCAATGTCGCTAAAGAGGACAAAGAAATAATGCTCTTCATTTTTATGAATTTGAGGAAGGTTTTTGATGTGCCAGACCATAATATTCTACGTAACAAAGTATACTCTTATGGCTTCAGAGGAGCTATAAGTGGTTGGTTTAAAAGTTAGTTGTACAATAGATATCAATTTGCCTCAGTAAATAATGTCTGTTTAAGTAAACTGATCGTAAAACATGGCTCAATCCTAAGTCTCCTGCTATTTTTGTTGTATATAAATGACCTCCCGTATTCGTCTGACATCACTGGACAACAAATTATAACCTTTATCCTGTTTCTCAAGTAAAATAGGGTGATTCTGGTAGATTTTTGCACACAGAATACGAATATGGATGCGAAATGTTTCCATCAGCCACAGTTTTTGAACAAACTGAATTTGAATTTTGTTTCAAAAACAGGAGTATGTAGGTATAATTGGCAGCATTAGAATACACTTTTCAGGAGGTACTGGGGCCGAAGATCGTACTGTGGCAGTGAAAATGGATAAAATAAGTTAGATGAATTGCGCTTAAATGGCGAGACTAGTGGTTTGCCAGCAAATGGAACGGGAATGGTCGTGCGGGATTATTTATATATATATATAACTATGGGTGATGGAAAAATTTCACTATTATTTTGAAATTAGCATTAAAGAGTCAGTAAGTAACACCCAACACTACCAGAGGAACAGAATCTTTGTTGAACAGTGTATTCTTAATTTCATAACGTATGCAGACGACACAACTGCGTCATTTTCTTGCGTAAAGATGTCGATGCAGCGAAGATTATATTTAAAACAGAATTTACCAAGGTTGTGAATTGGCTGACCTCAAATATTCTTTCTAAAAACAAATTTTAAAATGATTTTCAATAACAGAAGAAGTGTACGTCTTGACTACTTGAATGTTGGAGAAGTCGTCGTAAAAGAATGTAATGTAACGAATTTTTAGGCGTGATGTAGTGGGAGAACCACATCAATTATATCTCTAAAAAGATAATAAAGATAATAAAGTATTAGACTATTTTTGTTGTTCAAAAGCGAGCAATAAGGATATTATCTGATGCAGATTTTCTTAATCAAACAAGTGCATTCTTTAAAGAATTAAAATTATTACAAAACAAAGACATAATTATTTATATTTATAAATGTATGAATAAAATTACTAACATTTAAGTGAATAAATAAATATTTTGTAACTCATAAAGAGATTCACTCACACCAAACTAGGAACAGAAATAGGCATCTTATTCCTCACCTTAGATCAGTGGTGCACAAACTTTTTTGATGTGAGGGCCAAGCGAAGAAAATAACTAAATGTATTAGCCTACTTACTTTCCATCTAAGTCATAAATTGGGTCACTTTTATATTCTAACTTTTTCATTGAATTGAAAAGACCCGTGGGGCCACTGAAAAGACCCGTGGGGGACACATTTGGCCCGCGGGCCAGGGTTTGTGCATCACTGCCTTAGATTGTCTTCACCTCAAAACTCACCTATTTTCAAAGGTTTGAAATTATGGAATGATTTAAGCACTGATCTTCAAACTATTTCTAACCTAAGTGCGTTTAAAATCAAGCTGAAATAAATTTTAATAAAGGAATAACTGAAATCGTACTAATGCATTTAGCGATTAAATAATACTGTATTACTTCACTAACTGTTGTATCATATTTACTATTAACTCTAAGTACCCAAGGTTTCATTAAGTATTATAATGATAAAGATTTAATCTATACTGCTAAAAAAATTCATTTCTTATGTCAACTACAAGTTGGTTTGTGTATCCTAAAAATTACTATAAACTCTGTGTTATCTTATATGTAATCATAATCATAATGAATTATATATATATATTTATATATATAAAATCATAACTACGAATTTGTTTATTTATACTATTATGTCATAGTTACTACATATGAAATACCTTTTATCTTATAATTAATCTGAGAGCCCAGTAAAGCCTAAAAAGTTTAAAGGGACAAATTACACAGGTAAAATAAATAAATGTGTTCTGTTAAAAAATTATTGTAATATTTAATTTTACCAATAAAGAGTGGATTATTATTATTTTCCGCTTTATCCTTCAAATAATAATAACAACCTTTACATTTATACATCATCTAAAATTCTAAGTTATAACAACATTACATTAAAAAATGTAAATGATAATTACATAAAACGAAAAATGTGTGCAAATATTATCGGGTTACATAAATTGTATCAAATATGATGTTTACGTGAAGTAATCCAATTAATTTAGTTATTCTTAAAATAGAGTACGACATATATAATAATAATAGGGGGTTGTCTAAGGCAGTGTTTTCACTAAGTTTGTTAAGGGAGCCATTTCTTCAGAACATACACACTGAGAGAGCCGCATATATATATATATATATATATATAATGTTAAATAAATTAAATAGCATACATATACATATATATATACACAGGTCATCAGCTGTTCTTTTGTGATGACGATCCTATATAAATTGAATATATATCTAAACTTCTCTCTCTCTCATTCCATACATCGAGAACCGCCACTTAGGCCATCACGAACCGCGCAATGAGTACCACTGGTCTAAGTAACTACAATTACTTGATCTGATCGCGGAGGACGGTCTCCCATCCAACTACTCTCCAGACACAATGTCGCTTAACTTCGTTAATCGATGGGAAACGGTTACGACACTGACCAAGATGTAGTCCTATCATATGACATAACTAATAAGAAATACAAATTTAAAAGTAGAAACTCGTATACAAATAGAGTATTTTTTATTTTTTATAATATTCTGTATAATTATTTAGAGTTTTACTCTGTCAAGTGTAAACAATGAAGTAAGTTTGTTCTAACCTATGAAACAAAGCAACTAGGCCGAAGATCTGATAAAAATGCAACCTATACAGAGGATTGACAAAAGTAAATAGACACCTCTGTTTTTTCCCAAATTTTTTTTATTTTTTGGACTTGATTATAAAAGTCAATAAATAATAACAAATTAATTGAATCTATTTTAAAATCGTGTTCCTTTTCCCTTTCCATTTATTGATTCAATAAATTTATTATTTATTAACCTTTATAATCAAATAAAGAAATTTTGGTAAAAACAAAGATGTCTATTTACCTTTGTCCGTTGTAGGTCAGGATATTACTTTTGATCCGGATCAATCGGATTGACGAGATTGTAACACAGACACTCTTAAAAGCTAACTTAACCTGACCTAATTTAATCTAGCCCACAATATAGTTGTCGATAGAATGTAGTTGATCAGATGTCGTAATCCCGTTCTATACAATACAAAGAACATTTCCAATCGATAAAAATGGTAAAGAAAGACTCGTGGAAATAAAACACGAAACCTTTTTTATGAATTTTATATACAGGGTGTCCCAGAATTAACTATCTATTTCAATGAAATCGGACAAATTTTTTAAAAACACACTTTTATTTATGTTTATCATGTTTAATATGTGTTAAAAATGTATAAATTTCTAAATTTTTTTCATACTTTTATTTTCATAATTTTTTCATTATCTGGTCCAATGAAAGACCGTCTGAAGTCATAGAATGGCAAAGAGACTCTCAAAAAGTTAACGTGTGGCTTGGAATGACCAAATCCAAAATTTATGGCCCATTCTTCTTTGCGGAAGCAACTGTAACAGGTACCGTCTACCTTGATATGCTTCAGCAGTTTCTCGAACCACAGCTTCTTGATGATGGCATTCTTGATAATGTTGTGTTTCAACAAGATGGAGCACCATGTCATTATGCTCTAATTGTTCGAGAATACCTCAACAGACGCCTTCCGAATCGGTGGATTGGACGTGGAGGACCTCGACCTTGGCCTCCGCGTTCTCCGGATTTGACACCCCTGGATTTCTTTGCATGGGGTTTCATAAAAACAAAGGTTTATCGCCAAAAGATCAATGCTTCTTGTTGAAACACAACATTATCAAGAATGCCATCATCAAGAAGCTGTGGTTCGAGAAAATGCTGAAGCATATCAAGGTAGACGGTACCTGTTACAGTTGCCTCCGCAAAGAAGAATGGGCCATAAATTTTGGATTTGGTCATTCCAAGCCACACGTCAACTTTTGGAGAGTCTCTTTGCCATTCTATGACTTCAGACGGTCTTTCATTGGACCAGATAATGAAAAAATTATGAAAATAAAATTATGAAAAAAATTTAGAAATTTATACATTTTTAACACATATTAAACATGATAAACATAAATAAAAGTGTGTTTTAAAAAATTTCTCCGATTTCATTGAAATAGATAGTTAATTCTGGGACACCCTGTATAAAGAAATAAAAAGACTTAAAAAACTTTACAATACTTAAAACTAAAATGGCATCAGGAGACGCAACCTCTACCCGCAGAAATTTCAAAAGGTTAGACCGTTTAGGAGTTATTTTGAGCGCACGCACGCACACATACACGACCGAAAGTAACTCCACCTCGCTCCTCGTGAAGGCGGAGGTAATTAGGTAATAAAGAAGCTTTAAGAACTTAAATTTGACTAACTTTCGTATGTGTCTCGACTTCCACCATTTCACAATCAATATTACAGTCGGCCGAAAAAATTCGCTACAATGCAACGTGTATTGAATAGTTAACAAGGGTTATGAGCTAAATTAACTTGACTTTGTTACTTTTCAGCCGTATGCAAGCTAAGAGAGTAGCGAATTTATCTCTGCAGCCTGTCACTGTGGTATGAGTTATGTGTTTCTTCCACAAATAAATTGGACCCCTTGCGCTCTACGAATGCGAAATTAGTTTAAGACCATCGGCACGGGTCTCTTTAATCAAACTTCTCCTCTTTTCTCTTTGCTTACAAAACAAGTCTTACCTGGTCTTTAAGCCTATGCCATTTCTTTATTTGTGAAACTCGTGGGTTGGGTTGTCACAGCCCAGTACATACATTGCAAACCGTATAAGCATCACGGTTCCTGAGGGACGGGCTAAACATGGGATCACAGACATTACATTCCTAGGGGAGCTGGGTTACTGTAAAGTTAGAACCTCGAGGGAGTTCTCAGTCGACGTATTTCAGTTTGTGATTTATGAAAACCGTAATTTCAGCTTCGCTCATTTCGTTCATTTGAACTTGACTGACTTCATTTTGGAAACAGAATCACGTTTGAAGGAAAAATTCTAAAAAAAAAAATGAAATTTAATTTTAATTTTTTACTTCATTTCATTAATTCACGACACGACCTCGGCCCAAATTAAGACGCGTTTGTAAATGAGCACTTCCGAGATTTAGTTTTGAATCCATCGTTTCGTTTTAAAGAAGAAATATCCGACGTCTCTCTTTCACAACAGTTTTGTTCGACAAATAAACCGACAAGGAAGTGCCGTAAAAAAAAAAAAAAAAAAAAAAAAAAAAAAAAAGTCCATTGTCCGCCTGCAGAATTATGTGAGCAAAATCAGAAGAAAAAGTTTTTATAAAGTTGAGATCTTTTGGAAGTGAATCTCGAAAAAGGTTTTTCTCTCGCTTTCTCGCGCTCAAAATCAGCGATTCACGTGGGTGGTTTCAGCGAGAGGGGAAACCCCGCTCGCAACCATTTATCCTGAAAAGAGAGCGAGAGGAGAAACGAGGGAAAAAGATGTAAAACAAAGTTAAATTGACACAACTCTCAAAATGGCACTCTTGACAAAGACACCGTGCCAAAACTTTCAAACGTAAGAACAGCTTTGGAGAAACACTTTAGTCCAACCCCCCCTCTCCCTCCAAAAAAAAAAGCCCTTCTAAAACAGGGTTCAGGGGGTTCATACGATATTAAACACAATGTAATACTGCGATATTCTTTCAATTACCATACATCTGAAGGCAATTACATTAACCATCTTTTCTAGAATTGTGTTAACAGGACCTTCCTCTCCACGGAAACAATCACTCGCCTACTTCAAAACTTAAATTTATTGTTCATAAATAATGAACAATAATTATAATAATAAAATACAATCAGTATTTGTCATTAAAAATTCATTCCTTCTGCCATCAATCACTTTTACCCTCGTTAATTGTAGTCTTATGTGTTAACGTGCTGTTAACATGCGCACGTTTTCAACCCCCCAATATATATAATATATATATATATATATATATATATATATATATATATATATATATATAATAAGACGTGTGTGTGTGTGGGTGGTGTGTGTGTGTGTGTGTGTTCCAGCCATAACTCCAAAATGGAAGTTGTTACAAACATGAAACTTCACACATATTGATTAGGTCCCAAGGTTGTGCACCTGGGTGTTAATAAATTAAATAATTAAAATTAATGGGCCCGAAGGCCCCAGCATAGCGATTAAACTACAGAAAAGAACGCAGCCGTGAAAATATTGAGCTTCACATTGTGTCAAGATTTCTGACTCTTGAGATTTTCATGACTAATTATTATTTGGTCAATAAAACTATAGAAAAAACAGTCATGAAAATCTTGAGCTTCACATATAATTAAAACTAGCGAAGCGACCCGGCGTTGCCAGGTGGATGTTGAACGATATATATATATACACACACACAGTATATGCCCGGTTAGGTTAATTGAATGCCTCGTTAGGTCAACTGAATGCCCGATTAGATTAGTTGAATACCCGGGTAGGTTAATTGATGCCCGGTTAGGTTAATTGTACGCCTTTGACGATCGGTTAGGTTGAGTCGTGATATTTTCGTTAAAGCTAACGAAAATATCACGACTTAACCTAACCACTCGTCAAAGGCGTACAATTAACCTACCGGGCATTCAATTAATCTAATCGGGCATTTAATTAACCTAATCGGGCATTCAGTTGGGCATTGAGTCGTGATATTTTCGTTAAAGCTAACGAAAATATCACGACTTAACCTAACCACTCGTCAAAGGCGTACAATTAACCTACCGGGCATTCAATTAATCTAATCGGGCATTTAATTAACCTAATCGGGCATTCAGTTGGGCATTGAGTCGTGATATTTCGTTAAAGCTAACGAAAATATCACGACTTAACAAAACAAACCTCGTCAAAGGCGTACAATTAACCTAACCGGGCATTCAATTAATCTAATCGGGCATTTAATTAACCTAATCGGGCATTCAATTGACCTAACCCGGCATATATATATATATATATAGCGCTCAACATCACCCCGGCAACGCCAGGTCGCTCCGCTAGTATATATAATATATATATATAAATATAAATGATGTGGTGGTGGTGTAGTGGTTAGCACCGCTGATTACGAATCCACTGGCTCAGGGTTCGATTCCTGGCGATGGCAGGCAGCGCTCAGCTTACCCAGTTGTTCATACTTCCATGCAAAAAATTGGTTGGTAGCTAGCCTAAATAGGTACTCTGGGTAGCTCACTGGTTAAGACAATCGGGAGGTCGTGAGATCGAGTCCAGGCGAGGACTTTGTAATTTAATTTCTAACTACCATGGTGGGGTCATGGTTCGGGTTCCACGCTAAGTGTGTGTGTGTGTGTGTGTGTGTGTTTCGTCACGTCATGTTTGTTTGGCAACATTTGAACCGACTTTTGTTCAATTGAAAAACAAAGTTCAAAAGAGATTTTTTTTAATTAAAAATGAAAAAACTTTATCTCAACATCTTCTATATCTCCTTTCTCTCACACACACACACACACACACACACACACATATATATATATATATATATATATATATATATATATATATACACCAGGGTGTCCGAGAATTATCTGTACAAGTTTTGGCTGTTATTAAAAGTCAACCATGAAGTGTAGAAATTCCAGTGTTGTCCCATTTTACAGAGAATCTCATTAAGTTTTTTCTGATACTAAGTTTTGACAAGTTTTTTAGAAATTCCAGTGTGTCCGAAAATTATCTGTACAATTTCATCTTTTAATAAAATTCTTGATAACACACGTAAAATTCTTAAACAAGATTATTTAGAATCTGTATCTTCAAAGTTTCTTTTATTAAAGTAACGTTTTACAAACATTCGATATGTGCACCATCAGTGATTCGCAAAACATCCAATCGATAATCCAAATGTTGCCACGTACGCTGCAGCATATCCACATCAATTCGCTCAATAGCAGCTGTGATTCTTGCTTTTAAATCATTAATGTCTGTCACCTGCGTACAAAAAAGAAAACAACTTGTCAAAACTTGTTATCAGAAAAAATTTAATAGTTTCTCTGTAAAATGGGACAAACTGGAATTTCTACACTTCATGGTTGACTTTTAATAACAGCCAAAAATTGTACAGATAATTCTCGGACACCCGGTATATATACGGGCTACGTCAATGTCGGAACACCGCTTCCCGTTGATCAGCGAAATTAAGTGACATTGGGTCTGGGTAGTTGGATGGGAGACCGTCCGCTGTGTCCAGACTATGTAGCGACCCGTAGTTCGGATCCCGCGTAAAGCTGTAGGTCCCCTCCGTCATACGACCTTAGATGTTGCGAAGGAGGTTTAAACAAAACCATAAAATAAATAATAAATAAATAAATAAATATATATTTATATTATATATATATATATATTATAGGGTGTCCCAAAAAGAGTGACCCTAACGAAATATTAATAACGTTTTTATTAAAGGTGCTAGAAGTAAATACTAAAAAATAAAATAACAAGCGAAGGTGTAAGTTTTATTCCCATGCACTAGTAAACCTCTACATGTTTTCCGGTTTGTTATGGTAAACTTTAGACTTAACATAACCCCAAAGATAAAAATCTAAAGGTGTTAAATCGGGGGAGCGAGCGGGCCATTTCATTGGTCCTCCTCCACCAATCCATCGTCTTGGGAAAGTCTCGTTTAGAAATTCTTGAACGACTCTAGCATAGTGAGGCGGGGCTCCGTCTTGTTCAAAGATTATGGTTTGAAATGATTCAGGAGTTTCTTTTAGTAGTGGCACAAAGAAATCTTTTAACATCTTTAAGTACGAGGCACCTGTAACAGTCCGTTCTTCAAATAAATACGGACCATAAATTCGAGAACTTGACATTCCACACCAAACATTCACTTTGGGCGAATCACGTTCATGTTCAAAGGTCTCACGTGGATTTTCTGGTCCCCAAATTCTACAATTGTGGCGGTTAAGTTTTCCAGATGTATGAAACGTTGGCTCGTCGTGAAGATGACGCTTTTCAGGAAATTTGAGTCTGAATCAATGACTCGATTAGTTCCTGGCAAGTAGCAATTCTTACTACGTAATCTTCTTTAAAAAGTTGATGATGCACTTGCACTTTGTAACATTTTAATTTCAGATTTTTGTGAAGGATTCTGTAAACCGACGATCGTGGGATGTTTAACTCAACTGAAACTCTCCTTATTGACGTTTTTGGATCCGTGTGAAATGCTTCCATAACAGCTTGCGACCTTTCTAGAGACTTACTCGGGCGTCCACAACTCTTTCTCTTAAGGACGGATCCAGTCTCTTCAAACGTTTTCACCCATCTTTTTATGCTCTTCTTTCCTGGTGCCTGTTTATTGTGTTTAACTTGAAATCTTCTTTGTGCTGTGATGATTGGTTTACTTTCGTAAACATACCCGACTAGTTCAGCTTTTTCTTGTGGTGTCGTCATCTGAGGGTGGGTGAAATTCTGTACAGTTTGTATCATAAGATGTTTTTTTGGCCGCCAACTTGCTAGAACGAGCGAGTGAGTGATTAGACTAGGTCCGGAACGAGCAAGTGAATGATTAGGCTAGTCTAGTCCGGTCCGTAGGATTCGCCGTCACAAGGCCTTTGGTTAGACTAGGCCACCCTTCATGATAAATGATTTCTTTTATGAGAAAATTTTGTAGAATTTTTTTTTAACATTTTAAAGTAACGATATGTTTTTGATAATAATTACATATACAGTATCAAAAACTTACATCTTCACTTGTTATATTAGTTTTTAGTATTTACTTCTAGCACCTTTAATAAAAAAGTTATTAATATTTCTTTTAGGGTCACACTTTTTGGGACACCCTGTGTGTGTGTGTGTGTGTGTGTGTGTGTGTATATATATATATATATATGGGATGAATTTCACAATTAAACACGTGAAATGAATAATGATGCAAACCCACAAGGAAAAAGAAAGATGATTCCAAGGCCTTTCGTGTATTCAGAAGTACACCTCGTCAGGGAATGAAGGGAGAAGGCGAGATGACCAAAATATATACAATGGGACGAAAAAACAAAAAGATTAGCACATAATTAACAAGAGTTACTGAGAGGCAAAAGGAATTTTAACAGGATATTGTCCATTTTATACATTCCCGCACTGTTACTGAAATTATTTTTAAAATGGATAAATGCACATTGTAGAATATTCCTTTCAATTATATCTGTGTTTTTAACGAGCGCTTTAGAACTATCCCACTTCATACTATCGTCTTCCAAGCAGGGATTTTGGAATGACTTTTTCACTATAACACTTCCTAAGGAAATTGAATTGGTTCTTAATAGAATGTGCTTCAGCAATAGCAGAACGGTAACGTCTAATTGTGCTTCACTGTTGCTATTTTTACAACCACCTTTCCTCCTCTCCGATCGATTTTTAGACGTTACCGTTCTGCTATTGCTGAAGCACATTCTATTAAGAAACAACTCAATTTCCTTAGGAAGTGTTAGAGTGAAAAAGTCATATCAAAATCCCTGCTTGGAAGACGATAGTATGAAGTGGGATAGTTCTAAAGCGTTCGTTAAAAAAACAGATATAATTGAAAGGAATATTCTACAATGTGCATTTATCCATTTTAAAAATAATTTCAATAACAGTGCGGGAATGTATAAAATGGACACTATCCTGTTAAAATTCCTTTTGCCTCTCAGTAACTCTTGTTAATTATGTGCTAATCTTTTTGTTTTTTCGTCCCGTTGTATATATACTGGTCAAAAAAAGAAACGCAATTAGCTTGCATATGGTGTAAAATTTAAGTTGTTAGTGGTATTATCACAGTTTCAAGATTATGGTTAAATGTTTGTTCAAATCTTTTAAAGCCACTTAGTGCATGTTTTTAAACCTGACTAATCCCGGCTAAGACGCCATTTTGTTACAAACAATAAACAGAGATTAAATTGAATGTATTCTTTATGAAGGCATGCATTTTTTCTTTGACTTCACAGAATACACACTGCCCGTTGAGAAAACCAAACTTTTTCCCGCGATTGAGGCATGCCACGACTCTCAGAGGTCAACAGAGGTCGTGCCTTGGGCATGTTGGATGCAGGCATGTCTGCTGTCCAAGTTGCACAACGAATGCATGTGCATCCCAGCACAATCTCTAGGCTTGTTAGACGGTACAATGCCAGGAAGTGTTCAGGACCTGCCAAGACGTGGGCGACCTCGTGTGACGACCCAACGCCAGGATCGCCACATTGTACTGCAGCACCTGCGTCATCGGCAGCGGAATGCTCGTCAGACAGCCAGAGAGACACCTGGTATCCACAACAACAGAATTAGTGACCAGACCGTCAGAAACCGACTCCGTAATGCAGGACTCCGATCCCGCAGGCCCTACAGAGGTCCTTTTCTCACTGATGCAAGAAGGCAACGACGCCTGCAATGGGCCTATCAGCACCGTGACCTATCGTGGGCCTATCAGCTCTGACTGCCCAGCGCTACAGGGATGAGATTCTTCACCCACATGTTCTTCCATTCATGAGGCAACATCCAGAATTGGTGCTCCTGCAACAGGACAATGCCAGACCTCATGCAGCCAGGATAGTGCAGGCGTACCTGCAGGGACAACAGGTGCAGACCTTACCATGGCCAGCCTTCAGCCCAGACATGTCACCGATAGAGCACGCATGGGATGAACTTGAACGGCGAGTTCGCAGACGTCAGCATCAGCCGCAGAACATCAGGGAACTGACCAATGCAATTATTGAAGAGTGGAGGGCCATCCCTGTTGCTTTCCTGCAGAGACTGTTGAGGTCGATGAGGGCCAGACTCCAAGCCTGCATTGTGGCTAGGGGTGGCCATACGCGTTATTGACTGTTTGTTATGTTAAAGAATCATTTACTATATACTGAGTCCTCATGTTTATTAATAAATCTCAAAAATTGCGTTTCTTTTTTTGACCAGTATATTTTGGTCATCTCGCCTTCTCCCTTCATTCCCTGACGAGATGTACTTCTGAATACACGAAAGGCCTTGGAATAATTTTTCTTTTTCTTTGTGGGTTTGCATCACACACACACACACACACACATATATATATATATATATATATATATATATATATATATATATATCTCTCTCGGTGGTGGTGGTTAGCGTCGCTGACTATAAATGCATCGGCCCTGGGATCGAAACTCGGTGACGGTAGGCGGCGCGCAGCAAACCCAGCTGTTCATCCTTCCACACAATAAAAAAATTGGTTGGTAGATAAAGGGGTACCCTGGGTAGCCTAGTGGTTAACCCTTTGACGACGGAATTTTCTGTAGGGTTAAGTTATGAGTGCCTGTATTTGAAACGGTGCAAATTTGACGCAGTCGTCCATAACGGGTTAAGACGCTGGGCTGCTGGTGGGGCGGGGTTCGGATTCCACGTTAAACTGTAGGTCTAAGGTGGAGTGACAAGCTTAACCTTCGGGCGGAAGCAAAACCAAGGTTAACCAAGGTTATATGTTATCATGTTCAGCGGAACAAGGAACTATCCAAACTGAAGCTTCGGGAAACGAATCACGGCGATTTTTTCGACGAAGACGAAAACCTTTCTCACGTCTCAAACACACACCACAAATACGGACGACGCAATGTACTACGAATCACGGACGAAAGGACGAAACTTAATCAAAGGGCGACGCTTCTCACCTTCTAATTTCAAACAAAATACAACCTACAATCTTACACAATAAATAAAACAAATCATTCGGGGTTTACAACCCCTTCTTCCTTATTCCTTCTGAGGAACCCCAGAAACGGAAGCGAGCGGAGTGAGCTTGTACTAAATGAGGAGGGGTCCAAAAGGCCGACAGGTGTTCGAACCTTCGTGAGTAAACTGAGTAAGAATTGGCCCCGTTTGCTTTATGAGAGAGTAATTGGCACTCCTACCAAAGACTTACGAGGGGAAAGGTCGAGGGGAGGTTTCCTCTCGGGGTAAAGTAACTACCTATAAATAAGATATCAATAAAGGCTAAACACGCTTTCTCCAAACTTCCTTTTCATAAATGATCACGAACGTCATTCTTTCAATTAATGGAAGGCACTACACGCAAGTGCCACACAATGCCAACATGTGTGCGTATCCAACTGCCCGTACATATGTACGTATGCAAGCACGCACATATGCATAGAAGAAATAGTTCCAAGCGTGAAGTAAATCATAAAATCCATAAATAAAAAATATTAAGATAATAATGATTTGAACAAAAAACAACTCTGCATAACAGATTAAAAACAAATGATTTCCATGATATTTCGTAATACGTGTGTATGTGTGTGTGTGTGTGTGTGTAGCGCGTTACATGAACAAAGTCAAATTTCCTAATGTAGACGTTCGATCTTACGCAGGCATACGAAATTGAAATTTTAATATACTCGGGGTGTCAGGAAATGATTGCCCCCCACCTGTAGAGCAAAAACTAGAAGAGATAGATAAAAACCGGCGAGACCACTTGAAAGAGCGTTAAAATCTGAATAAAAACCATTATATTCTATTCCTGTGATTTTAATTCTTACCATTTTTTTCCCCACAGAAAAAGCGAGTTCTTGACCGCATTCGAGCTGTCACATTTCGTGAAGCAAAGGAAGCTGGTGCAACTTTCATAACTCGACACTGGGTGGCTGAGAGATTAAAAAGATCAGAAGACTTTGTCAAAAGGAATTGGAATAAGAATCCTGAAGATTGTGAAACAGAATTTCGAGGAGGAAGACCGGAGAAATTATCTCAAGAATCGAAAGACATTGTGCTTGCTGCATCACGGCGCCGAAAGAAGAGCTGCTCTGAGGTAGCGAAAGAGATACTTATCCGTCGTGGTAAGACAGTCAATCGGCAATTTGTGCATCAATTTCGAGTTCGCCAAGGCTTGAGTGCTTGGCATGAAATAGCTAAGCCACGGAAGAGTGATCTTAATATTGAAGATCGGCTATGGTTTTGTGATTATCTTGAGGAATGGACGGAAGACGATTTCCTTCACTTGGTTGTCAGCGATGAATTCTTCGTTTATGTCTCCAGAAAACCAAATTTTCAGAATGATCGGGTTTGGGCAACAACTCCTGATGAAGTCCCAGACGACCAGAAGTATCGAAAAATAGTAAAAAATCCAGCATGTGTGGGTGTTTCATTATGTTCTCTATTCGGAAGCTCATCTGGGTTATCAAACCAAGAGGAACCAGTTGGGATGGGCCTTATTTTCGAAATGTAATTTTAGCCCAACATGTAATTCCGTTTTTGAAAGACCCCGAGTGTGTTTTGGATGTTGAACAGGCAACCTTTCTTCACGACAAAGCCCCCTGTATGAAAGCACTTGCGACTCAACAACTGCTTAAGGACAATAACATTGATTTTTTCGGAAATAATGAATGGCCTGGCAATTCTCCCGATCTTAATGTCTGTGAACATGTCGGATCCATCATGAAGGATCGGGTGGAGTCCTTAATGCTGGAACAACCCATTCAGAATCGGTATTCAACAGAAATTATGACTGCAAAGATCAACGAAGTCCTTGAAGAAATGAGTCATGATACCGATCTCTTTGAGACACTTCTGGGATCATACCCCCGTCGATTAATGGCCGTCAGAGCTGCAAATGGGGGCAACACCCGATATTAAAACAGGTGTTTTTTATTCAAAATCAAACGCTCTTTCGCGTGGTTTTGTCTGTTTTTTTCTATTCCTTTCAGTTTCTTCTGTACAGGGGGGGGAGGCAATCATTTCCTGACACCCTTTACAGGGTGTTTCAGATCGACCCTAGAAATATGGAAATTGGCGGAATTTGTAGTTTGTATTTGGTATTTGGTATTTGAAGTTTGTCATAATAACTCCGTAACTAATATGAAGCGTTTCTTTTTATTGCAGATGAATGAAAATGGCCGATAGAGGAAGTGGATCATTTCGATTTTCTAAGCAGCAACGAATGAAACTGGTGAAGTTGATGTATCTTTGTGGTGAGAATGTGAATGAAGCACATCGAAGATTTTATGCAGAGTATGGTTTTACGCCGGCACACGCAACTGTCAGTGATTTGATAAGAAAATTTGAAGAAACAGGAAACGATGACACAAAGTCCTCGGGATCAAGAGAAACAGTAACTGGTGTGGACAATCAACAGCTAGTAGCGGAAGCCTTAGTCAAAAGTCAAAAGAAATCATTGCGTAAACTTTCTTCCGAGTTACCTGTTGATGTCAGTACAACATCTGTTTGGAGGATTACACGGAAGCTACGTGTAAAGCCCTACCGCCCACATGCAGTTCATGCTTTGTCGGAAGATGACCCTGACAGACGAAACCAGTTTTGTACCATTGTGCTTGATCAGTTAAAACAGGACCCACAGTTATTGGACAAAATTGTGTGGACGTTTCTTCAAAGAAAAATGGCCCTACAATACCATTGGAAGAAATTCCTGCCCAAAATGTTACTCCAGGTGCATTCATTTGGTGAGCCAGGACACAGTGTGGATTGGTATCACTCCAGATGTAACAGTTGTAACGGTTGACACTGCCATCCAGAAGAAATTTTGCCTCATCAGTGAATGGAGAACGTTATCTGGAAATGTTGCAAAACAAAGTCTTGCCCATTTTTCCTGAATGTGTCCCGGATGTTAATGAAATCTTTTGGCAACAGGATGGTGTACTGCTACATTATCATCGGATGTTCGTGCATTTCTCGACCAGACATTTCCACAGCGGTGGATTGGAAGACGTGGTCCAATTGAGATGCCAGCGAGATCACCCCTATGGATTTCTTTCTTTGGGGCTACATTAGAGAACAAGTGTACAGGACGAAGCCCAAAGATCTACTGGATCTTCAAGAGAAAATCGAGGTTCAGATTCATTCTCTCCCACGCGATTTGTGTGCAAAAGTATGCCGCAGTGTTGAACACCGGATGCAGGCATGCATCAATGCAGATGGAGCTCAATTTGAACATTTACGCACGTAAACCACTTGTAATGATATGAACATGTAGAAACTATCTTGTATAGTATTGTACGTAAACAACAATAATAATAAAACAACATAATATACTTCGTCGCTTCTTATAGGGTCGACCTGAAACATTGAATTACTACCTACTTGCTACAAATTCCGCCAATTTCCATATTTCTAGGGTCGACCTGAAACACCTTGTATTTCAGCTTTTAAATGAAAATGACTAACCTAACCGGGCATAATAACCTAACCTGACCTAAATTAAACTTCTTAGTATCTACTTTGATCCGCTACATGTCTTCAGCGACACCCTCAGGATATCCTTGGAAGATTCTTCTGACTTCACAAGCAGTCCTTGTTTTCTCTCGAGCTCCTCGAAGGCTGCTTCAAATAAGGCTCTATTGTCCTCGACCCGATAACAATTCGAGAACTGCCTCCTTCATATCTTTGAAGATAACGACGTCACACATCGCATTGCCTCGTTTCGACTCCGAGCTCCCCTACTGAAGCTAACCTCCTCAGTTCTTGCTGGCACGTGTCCAAGATGCCACGTTCATTTAGCAGGCCTACGTTGGCCATATTCATTCCTTAACTTAAACAACTTAAAATTTATTTCAATTGCGTACTCTTACTTTTCGTTAATCATTTAATTTACCAGTGTGTGTGTCCTTTTGTAATCAACGTCAATGTCAGCAATTCTTGCGCTTTTCTTACTGCAAAATTAATGAAGCAAATGTACGCTATTTCACTCTGTGACATTTATCATTATTTGTTTTGTTAATTCAGCTAAAAACCACGCGGTTTATTAATCTCCTTTATTTATTTTGGTGACCCCTCAAAATAAGCAAATTCAATTATCTAATTACGTTAATTATAGAGGCGACATTCAGCAAGCCCTTGTTAACCTTGTAGATGTTCCGTGAGTTCATCTGGAATTTTTCTGAGCCAGGCGTCTAGTCTTCTTTGGAAAATATCCACCGCTACACCACTCGTGTTCCTTAGTTCCCTGGGGAGCTGGTTGAACACTTGATCCTCTCACAACAAAACTATTTTCCTTCAGGGTTGAGGATGTTCCCTGTCTAACCTTTAATTTGACAACATGACACAGTCTTCCTTTCTTACTTTGCCCTGTTGTTTGAGTGGTTATCGGGTTCACAGTAAGGTTATCGGGTTCAAAGTAAGATTAGAGACTAGTTCCTCCATTATGTTCCAAGTGTAAATAATGGTATATCTCTCTCTTCTTTCCAGTGAATATAAATTTAATTTGCTTAACCTTTCCCTATAATTTAGTTCTTTGCATCCACTGATCTTGGCTGTGAAGCTTCTCTGAATCCCTTCTAATTGACTAATGTCTTCTTTTTTATATGATGAAATTAAGACCAAGCAATGCTGCAAATTGGGTACGATCAGTTTTTTTTAACAGAGGAATCATTATATTCTTATCCCCTTAAAGGTTCTCAGTATCTGCTCAGTTATTAATTTTGCTTTGTTTACTGCTATCTTATTTTGTGTTTCAAATTTGTGTTTCTCCTCCTTTATATATTAGAACTATATTCTCTGTCTTCGGGACGATTTCTCCCGTGTCTAGTTATTGATCAGTGTGACATTCCATTTGTCTGGGGGGCTCCGGGCCTACCGTCGAATGTGCTTTTAGTTTTCCTATAGCTCGTGAAATATCATCCATTGTGAAGTCAAACTCCGTTATACTTTCTCCTTGTAATTCTTCTTCAAAGAACGCGTTTCTATCGCATATTAGTTTATCAATTTTGGGGATATTAAATGGTGATTCATATTGAACTCTTAATATTTTGGATACTTCTTTTAGATCATCGGTTAAAACATTGTTTTCATTCTTCAAAGGTCAGAGAGTCGCGTGATTTTTCTACTTCTTTTTCGCAGAATTATAGAAATACTTTGAGCTAACCTTTATCGCTTCTATTGCGTCATCATCTTTCTCTGTATGGTCCTCAATTTGACCCTGTATGACGCAATCTATATTCTCCAGTTTATTATTTAATATTTTTCTGATGCTGTTGTCTTTGCAGTTTCTTAATTTCACAGCCACTTTTTTTCTCTTACGAAACATTGACATCTTTTGTCTCTCAAACCTGCTTCTCTTTTCTCTTTGTTGTATTTTTGGGACAATGGGACATGCCTTTCCACAATTTCTAGCGTCTTCTCTTCTAGGTTTATTAGCATCTCTTCCTTTGTCTTGTCCTTAAAGATGGTTATCCAGTCTATTGCTTCCGTGTCGATGCAATACCTTCCCATATATATATAAATATAATATATGTGTGTGTGTGTGTGTGTCATAAATTTATGTATGTAATTAAAAAATGGCTAAAACTTATATGAAATAAATATAAGAATAAAGTGATTTTTTAAAATGGTTTTAATTTCGGGTGAAAATTATATAGCTTTAAAATAAATGAGGGTGTCCGAGAGAAGCAGTTAAGCGAATTTCGCCCTTAAAGCTTTCTATGGTTCTTTTGAGGTTTAAAAGCTTATGTTTATCGAGGAAAAAGAAAATCTCCGTTAAAATGTGAAGTGTCCCTCAAACTATTTTTCAGTAATTTGGTAAATGAGCGAAACGGTGATTTTTTTTTTTCTTCATTTCATACCCATAAGCTCTGATTGCAGCTCTTGGATTACACAGGCCAACGAATGAGAACTTTGTAAGAGTTGTTTTCTTACTAATAACTGATTTTATATAATTCAGCTACGCTAATTTCGAATAAAGGTGTTCATTTTTTTTTTTTCTATCACTTAAGGATTTTCTGAAAAACTGGAAGGGAAAAACAACATAAATAAAAATTATTTATTTCAATATACATTAATTAGGTACCTATTTCGCTTTGTTATACTACGAGGGTCACTCAATATATTTTGCCCCACCTTTTTTTTTTCCAAGTTTCCTTGTAAGTTCCAGAAATTTTGTACACATGTAGTTACATACCTTTTTTTACAAGTTTTTATTTTTTTACATAGTCTCCATCCTTTTTGACGGCTTTCCTCCACCTCGAAACAAGGACCTTTATTCCTTGCTGGTAAAAGTACGCTGGGTTCCACTGGAGCTACCTCTTAACCTCATTAACAACCTCATCGTCACTCTGAAACTTTCTTCCACGAATATCATCCTTCATTGGCCCAAACAAATGGAAGTCTGAAAGTGCCAGATCCGGGGTAACACAGTCAAACGCATTTTTGTGATGGCCGCTCTCGTTTGCAAACTGTTGTGTGGTCTTGCGTTATCGTGCAAAAGAAAGACGTCTTCCAGTTTTCTCTCCGGTCGAACTCGCTTTATACTCTCTGGAGTCTCTGTAGGGTAGCAATATATGCCTCTGAGTCGATTGTTCGTCCTTTTTTCATAATGTCCACCAGAATCACCCCTTTCATGTCAGGGTTGGCAAAAAAACCAGCAAAATCCCCAAAACCCAGCAAAAACCCAACTACCCAGCAAAAAACCAGTTGGTTTTTTGCCAACCCTGTTTCATGTCCCAGAAGATGGTGGCCGTAACCTTTCGTGCAAAGGGAGCCATTTGAACTTTTTCTTGCGTGGGGAGTCTGCGTGATGCCACTCCATGGACTGGCGTTTTGTTTCAGGTTCAAGTTTCAGGTACCCAAGTCTCATCCCCAGTCACAATTCGTGAAAGGAAGTCATCCCCTTCTGTCTCGTATCGAACCAAACTCAGAAGCAATTTCTTTTCTTTGGGCTTTGTGATCTTCAGTCAGTTCGCAGGGAACAAACCGTGAACACACTTTTGAGTATCCCAGTTGCTGAATTATCGTATTCACCCTTCCTTCACTAATTCCTAGCTCCAGTGATAGCTCCTTGTATGTGACGCGCCGATTTGATCGAATGATGCTGTTAGCACGTTGCACAGTGTGAGATGTCACAGCCGATGCCGGGCGACCGCTGCGTGGCTCATCATCGAGGCTGGCTCTCCCTCTCTCCGATGATCTCTCACGTTTAGACTAGCTTCCAACTGTGCTTCGATCAACAACAGCATCTCGGTAAACGTTTCGTAGACGTTTGTGAATATTTCCAACCGTTTCCTTCTCTGCGGTTAAGAACTTGATAACAGCTCTCTGTTTACGACGCACATCACTGTCAGACGCCATTTTCGAAACTGTGTTCACCATCGGTTTATGTAAGGACGTTTAAAAGCGGTTTTATACAAGGAGGGGAGGTTCCAACTGGAAAAAGTTCGGTTATGTGAAGCGCAGAAAGTTCAAACTTACGGCCCAAAAGACCTTTCAGCCCCATGCCTATTATTTATCTAAGCAAAAAGGGTGAGGCAAAATATATTGAGTGCCCCTAGTAATTACAAATGCAACCAACTTTAAAAAGAAAGAAGACTATTAACGTCAATTACATATTCATCTTTATTTGTCCCGAGTTTTCTCGTGAGATCTATGCCCTTTAGTCTCGAATGTACCCGCTGTTCCTGTTCTTTTAGGTAATAATTCTGGAGTATCCCGTTTCAACATCCAGCAGTAATCAGCCATCATGCTGATGTCCCAACTTCCCTAATATCTCTTCTCCATTTTTTTGACGTCTTGGTAAAACCAGGCATTTATAAGCATTTATAGGCAGTATTTTTAATCAAAATTTAATGAAAATTGCTTACATATGTAATATGTAATATGACATTTTGTGAAAAATCTGTACGTGATGACGAAAAATTATTATTTTCGGAATCAGCGTGCAAAAATTACTATACAAGTGATAAAATATTTCGGACAACAAAACCATCGCAGGCTTGTGCTATTCTTAAAGGATGTCAATAGGCGATTTCATCCTTGTTGCAAGTTCTAACGCAGTTAAAATTTTAATTTTCGTTCTTCGTTAGAGAGAGATTCGGTCAAAAATAAATTGAAGTGGGTATTTATGGTCTTAAAATTTCCCTCTCTGTTCGAGGGGAATGAAAACTTCTCAGGTTCAGATTTAATTTTTAGAACTTTTCTCTTCATTTCGTTAACTATCTAAAACTGAAGATTCGAAAGAGTCTGATTCCGATTCTCCTTTCCATTCATGAACGAAAACAAAAGTTGTTAATGAAGTTTAGTCTCATATTCTTTAAATCCACTTTTTAAAATAAAGTACCTTTAGACTACGAGGCAAGTTGGAATCTATTCGCTTAATTTTCTGAAGAAGAGAAGGAATTTGGTTACTTCTACGTGAAAAATACGAAGCTGAGAACAATTAGGTTTCGAGGAAGGGAATTTTAAGTTAATTTTAAAAGAAAAGGAGATTTCCTTGGTACGAAATGTTAAGGACCAATGAAGAGACAGTGGTTCTTTTAACACCAAGTGAAGGAAAAGGGATACTCCTTTCATTTATTTTATGGATAAGAACTTATGGACGAATGACGTCACGAACTTTACTGTCCAGTCACCTACTAATTTGTAGGACTAACAGATTTTGTAAGAAGTTGATAGATCAATTAAAGGATGGATTCCAGCAATTTTAACTATAATTAGGCGGATTCTAAATAATTTAGAAAGGATGCTGAATTGTAAACTTAGTTCATGACTTTAGTTATAGGTCTTTCTCTTCTAGGCTAAGTAGTCCCGTTTCGGATCTAAAATTCAGTTGTAGTTCCTGTCCTCTAAGCGATAAGTGGTACAGTTTTCATTCCACAATTATGACTTATTGTATCTCCTTTTTCAAACATTGTGACAATTTCACCGATTCATAATTAAAGCAAAGTGGCCTTATTTTGTTCAAGTGAACGACTGCACTTCTAAGTTTGGCACCGTTATTATGATTAACTTCCGCGAATAATTGAGTTTGGTGTTGAAATATTTCTTTAATGAACTTTTTTCTCAGAAAATCTACGGGACTTGCGCGGAACAGTTTGAGACAAAATTTCTTTTCTCAAGTAAGGTTTTTGTATTTATTAATATAATTTAAAGAATTTTAATTAAATGCTGTTGCAGTTTATTTCTTGAGCGAGTCACATAAAAATCCCTTTGGATAACCCAGTATATGATTGCATCCAATTACTTTAAGAAACACTGCCAGGAAATCAAAATTATTAATGACCTAAAAACTGTATCAGTGTGAAAACGAATTTGGGAATAACGGACAACTGCGTTATAACGGTTATAACGGATTGTATTATTTCTATACTACCTTGCAAACCTCTCTTGTAAGATGAGAGTACACATGAAAGGGGGCATAAAGTAAACGTCATCCGTGTGCATCCAGCCTCTCCTGAACAAGACAAGCGAACGGATGCTTTATATATACACCTTATGAACCTTATGTTGTTTCGTGCGTTGGTCTCTCTTCACACGGAGGTCAAGCTGGAGGCCCCGCCTCTATATATATGATGAATAAAACCACGAAGGAAAGGAAACACAGAATGGTGTTCAAGCGCTTTCATCTAATAACATCCTCAGGAACACTGAAGTAAATAAAGAGTTCGAGACTATATATAGGTAAAAAAAAAAAACATATATAATAAATATAGAAATAAAAATTGTGGGAGGAGCATACAAATTTGTAAGGAAAACTACCAATTTTAGCACTTTGCCCTTCTTGTCTAAATCCGTTCTGAACGAATTCAAAACAACAGGATCAAGTTGAAAAAGACCTTGGCTCATGTTAAAGTTATTTGTAAGTTGGATAATAGCAGACTCAAGAATATTTCTATTAACAATGTTGCTAGAGTGAAACAAAACTGAAGCATTATTCCAATCAATACAGTGGGATAACTCTGACAAATGGACAAAAAGGGCACTGGACGACTGTCCCGTTCTAACGGAATATTGATGCTGTTTTACACGCGTGTGCAAATCCTTTCCCGTCTGACTAATGTAAAAGGAATCACATTGTTTACAACCAATTTTATAGATAATGCCTGAATTATTGGTAGGGCTATTTTTTACTATGATATTTTTCACAATATTGTTATATGAAAATACTACATTAATATCCAAAAGTTTAAGTACATTAACAATGCCTAAAAAGTCTGGGAAAAATGGGAGTACTAAAATATTCTTTGACAAAGTGCGAGTGTTATTCACACGATAGAAGGTTCGTTTTGCCTTGTTAAGACAAGATTCCATAAACGCAGGTGGGTAGCACAGATCACTTCCAAAGTTCCAATACCGTTGATTTTTTCCAATTCGGCATCGATGTAGTATTCCAGACTGGCGATCCTAAGAGCGCGGAGAAACATTGAAGAAAATATGACCTTCTTAATGGGGGTGTCATGTCCAGAATAAAAGTGTACGTAGGACAAATTGTTTGTTTTTTCCCGATAGATACTAAACTTAAAACCTGGGCTTTCCCTATGTACACGCACATCCAAAAACGGGATAGAGTTGTCTTGTTCCACTTCTAAAGTAAACTTAATGGAGGGGACTTGATCATTTAACTGAAGGAAGAAGTCATCCAGGTCACGATTCATGGGCCAGATACACAAAATATCGTCGACATACCGCAACCATGGGATGCCAACCCCCAGGATTCTCGGAATGTAAGTAATTTCGAAAAACTCCATATAAATATTGGAGAGGAGGGGGCGACAAGGGGTTGCCCATGGCCATCCTAAAAACCTGTTGATAATACTCGCTACTGAAAGTGAATTTACAGTCTTTGATGCAAAGCTTAATAAGTTCCAAAACGATGTGTGCAGGTAGTGGCAGGTCGTACTCATGTAATTCTCGGGAGAGAAAGTCAAGCATATCGTCAATCGGCACTTTTGCAAACAATGAACAAACATCAAAACTGGTCAATCTATCGTTGGTTTCAGTGCATACATTATTCAATTTTTCAGTAAGATCCATGGAATTTTTTACATGTGAATCAGAGATAGTTCCGAGAATGGGGACAAGACTTTGACAAGCCATTTGGAGAGTTTATAGTTTTTCCTGAGGAAAAGGCGGAGGCGAAGGCCTTTTCTTCAGGAGTGTAACTCACTTCCATATTAGCCATTTCGTGTTATTCTACCTGCAACTCCAAAAAAAGGTCCCAAAACAAGACATCAATTTGAGCATTTGTTTTAATTCTAATGTACCATTTTTGTAAATTTAGTTTAAAATAAATTTTGCTATGAGATCAGAGTTATCGGACACCCTGTATATATATATGTGTGAATAATGAATGATTCTTATATTCATTTTGTAAAACTTACTAATGAATAATTCGTGTGTTAATTTTTGCATATAAATTCCAAACTTGCGTGACACACTAACTGTATACAAAACGCAAGCTTTGGAAAAAATGTTTATTTTCTTTCTATTTTATTTTTCCTGAATAATTAATTAATTATTCCTTTTTAAAATTATTTAATCAATTTTTAGATTTAGCTTAATCATGTAATTGTGTTAAATTCTGCAATGTTCATTTTCTTTCTTTATACATTCTCAGTTGTAAAAGATGAAGTCCTGTCTTGCTTAGCACTTGATTTTAAATTTTAAGCATTTAATTTTGGCTTATATGCATGTTTAATTCTAATCCACAATAAAATGCATTTTTCGATTTCCAGTTTTAGTTAACTCGGCAGATCATGATAACATCAGATCTGTCAATGTGCTTTTTAAAAGAAAAATATGGCTTCATCTTCAAATATCTTGCTTATCTGTCTAGACGTTGTTACAGATAAAAAAAATTACCTTATCTTCAAATATTTTGCAAAAAAATCAGCCAATTGAGAATAAAAAACAAAACAGGTCAACATTAAATAATAATGACGTCACTAAAATTTATGTATATAAACCCATATAATTTTTCAAATTATCATTCTGATTGTTTCGATTATTCTTATCTGACTTAGAGGCTGAGCATTACCTGCAACATTTTAGAAGCAATAAACTACAGTACGAATATCTTTGTCTTCTCCTTCGAGCCCTGCTTTCTTCAGAGAACTAAAGTCTTAAAATAGAAGAAAATAATTTCCCGATACGCTACAAGAAGAATTGGGAAACCATTAGATAATTTATTAAGTTTTACAGAATCCCCCGATCCACTACAAGAAGAAATCGGAGTGTGTAGTACAAGAAAAACTACTGTGATTCCCTACACGGTACCAGCTACCCCAGAGTTGGTCTGGTGAAGTAGTGAGTTGGTTTCTTGTTCTCTCCACCTCACAGAGACAGGTACGCCCGGCTCATCGGGGATTGTTCTCAGCAAGGCGTCTAATCTTCTTTTGAAGATGTCCACCGCAACACCGCTCGTGTTCCTTATTTCTTTGGGCAACTGATTAAACAGTCTTGGTTTTCTCACAACAAAACTATTTTCTTTCAGGTTTAAGGATGTTGTTCCCTGTCTAGCCTTTAATTTGGGAACACGACACAGTCTTCCTTTTCTACTTTCCACTGTTGTTTGGGGAGTTATAGGGTTCAGAGTAAGATTAGGGGCTAGTTTCTCCATTATTTTCCAAGTGTAAATAATGGTGTATCTCTCTCTTCTCATTTCCACTGAATATAGGTTTAGTTCGCGTAGCCTTTCCCAGTAATTTAGTTCTTTGCACCCATTGATGTTGGCTGTGAAGCTTCTCTAATCCCTTCTAGCTGTCTAATGTCTTCTTTTTTATATGGACATGTTAGGACCGAGCAGTATTCCAATTTGGGTATGATCAGTGTTTTCAGTAGAGGAATCATTACATTCCTATCCCTTCGTTTAAAGGTTGTCAGTATCTGCCCAGTTATTCTCTTTGCTCTGTTTACTGCTATCTTATTTTGTGTTTCAAATTTCGTGTCATCAGTCATTACTACACCTAAATCTTTTGCTTTATAATTTCTCTGCATTTCCTGTCCATTTGGGGTACAGTATTCCATGGATTTTAGGGCCTCCCTTTTTCTGTACCGTAACAGTTGAAATTTCTCAGTGTTAAACTTCATATTGTTGTCTTCTGTCCATTTGTAGATTTTGTTCATGTCTGTTTGTAGAGATCCTATATCCTCTGGGTTTCTTATTTTTCTACTGATCTTTGTGTCATCGGCAAAGGATATTATTGTGCTGTCTCTGGTAACGTCCTCAACTATGTCAGTTAGCATGATTATGAAGAGTAGTGGAGCTAATACTGGTACTGGTACTGAGCTGAAGACCTCTGATTCTGATGACAATATTCCTTGTACTGTAACGACTTGCCACCGCTCACTAAGGAAATTATGTATCAATTTCCCTACTTTTCCTGTTATTTCAATATATTTCAGTTTATGTATTATGATGCCATGGTCACTTTCGATATTCAAAAAGCAAGTCCTCCCCACAAAAAAAATATACATACGAGGTATGCTAAAAAATATTCGGACAGGGTGTTTATTTTTAGAAGGTTACGCTTGGAGTTGTAACTGTGCTAAACATGTCTCTGCATGTTGAGACAAGTTGAATGATAGGGTTGCACTTCATTGTGTAGCGTCAGTCCACTGTGGTGAGCCGATAAAGTTAAACGCGTTTTGTTTCGCGGCGATTTCGTTTTTTTTTACCGTGAAGGTGTTGTGCACCATGAATATGCTCCACAGGGACAATCAACAAGGAATTTTACATTGAAGTTTAGAGGCGTCTACGTCAAGCAGTTCGGAGGAAACGGCTGCAGAAGTGGGAGTCCGGAGACTGGATGCTTCATTACGATAACGCGCCATCTGACTCGTCGCAACTTGTCCAGCAATAGTATAGCAGGCTCCATATTCGCCGGATTTGGCTCCATGTGACATTTTTTGTTTCCGAAGCAGAAACAAACTCTGAAAGGACACCGATTCGATGATACTGAGATCATTAAAAGAAATTCGACGGAGCATCTTTTGACCATTCCGAAAAGTGCTTTCGAAAAATGTTTTCAACAGTGGCAGAAGGAGCGTATTTTGAAGGAGATTAAGCCCCAAACCCTGTGAGTACCATATTCTGTCTATAATTGCATCAGTCCAGATACCTTTTGAACAAACCTCATGTGTGTGTGTGTGTGTGTGTGTATTATGTAGGAAGGAGGAGCAAAGGGCGAATGTCCACAAAACGACCTCCCCCTTCACAGAGAAGAGAGCCAAAATCAAAGTTCAAAGATTTCGAGATGCCTGGACACTCTGCGTTTGAAAGGTTGGAGGTAATAGACAGGGGAAAGATGGATTGAGGAAGATTGTTCCAGAGTTGACTGGTTGAGTATATGAAAGATTGAAAATACCAATTAACCTTTGCGTTAGAGAGTTGGACAGAAAAGAGATGAAAATGTGTCGAAAGTCTGGTACTGCATTCTCTCTCCTTAAAGGAGAAGACATATTTTGATGGTTAATAGTCTTTTTGTTCAGTTGTACTAGATATTCGTCGTCATGAGGACGGCCTTGTTGGTTGGTTTCTGATCTATGTTGGTGGTTGGGCCGTTGCACTCGAGAATTCTTGGGGTGTGGTTCTCGGTACCATTATGGTTGTTGAAGTAACTGTCGGTGGTGAATGGTGTATGTACTGGTGATATATATATGCCTACAGAGTCTGGTGTTTTCTCATTAGAAGCGATAGTTGTTCTTTTCTAGTTCTCATTTCTTCTAAAAATGTCCTTTAATGATAATGTTATCAGTTTGTCAGTTTGTTTTATTTGAAATTTGAGATTTTTTCTTTCTTTTCTTTATATATCAGTGATGTGGAAATAAGGGTACGCCATATTCAGATATTCCTTTACTTGACTTGCGAGATTCAATTTTGTGTTTCTTGTACTACTACGTCCCTACTCCTCGGATGTTTAATCTTTCGTGCGTTTTCATTTTCATTCATACGCTGCATCGAAGACAGTGAAATAGCAAAGGGTAACAGTATATTTGGAACAGATAGAATTGCACATGAAACACACACACACACACACACACAAGGTGCAGTGAAAGTAAGCAAATCAAACAGCAGTCGATTCTTGATTCTTTAGATTAGGAGTAAAATAACTAAACCCAATCACTACGAATATGTACAAATCACCAAATACCAATTCTAATTCGTTACAAACGAAAAGGAAACACGATAAAATCAGTTAGAAAGAATCCCAGCACCAAATATATTAATTTTGTTGGGATTTCAACTTTCCATTCATAACATGGAAGAAAAAATGATGAAATTATATATGTTGAAAAGTTCCACAACATTATAAAAGACCACAAAACTCGGGCAATAATGCTGTTAGATATTATGGAAAACTACTCGCTTACCCAGGAAAAGTCAAGAGACTCGAAAGCAGAATAGTTTAGATTTTAATTCTAGCATTTAACAATGACATAATAATAAAAATGTAACGCAGACAAATTTTTCTGATATCATAATCGATATACAAATGACGTTGAAGTTAGAAATAAAAAGACTTTATTAAACTCGTCCTAGAGAGAGGAGGACTATTTGAAGGATTAAATATAAATTCAAAGAAAGTACATTCTGCAAGTATAAATTCAAAATTAAAAGTTACTTCGCGAAAAAACCCAAAAGAAACACTCCATATAATAAAAAACGAAACCAAACCCATATTGTTGAAACACGTTATGAAGAAACGAATGGGGCACTATCGGTATCCGATTGACACCAAATGAAAGGAAACTTCATTTACACGAGTAATAACGGTATCTTTCCACCAAATATCGGTTTCACAAAATCAAACTAACTGAACGTCTTTGCTTCTTTTCTGATACGATGGACAACTCGTAAACTCGCAAACAAAATGATAGGAACAGCGTATACATTAACCCTTAATAGGAAATCATGAGTCGTCAGAAATGAATTGCGTGTTGGGTCTGTGGAACCTATGAATTTCTATCCAGGGTTAAATATGTTCAGAGTTAAGAAACGGCGATACGTCTTCCAGAAACGTTTCGGAAAAGATTTTGAAAAGTTAGAAAACAGTTGTACGTTTTCATTCAAATTTCCAAATTTTATACAAAATAATTTACTTTCCTCGCCAATGACTCCTCAAAAAATAAATAAATAAATAAATAAATAAATAAAAATATATATATATATATTCCCTAATCTTTTATAATTCTACCTTACAGAAATTATAATAAAGCCTTAATTAATTAAAATTATTCCGTGTAAAATACTGGAAATGGATTTACCTCACGAGGGATAATCCTGGATTAAAACTAAAAATAGGAAACTCATTTTAATAAAGAATTTTAACTTTCTAAAGAATTAATGATGAATTCTATTCTGTAAAACATTTCATTATTCACACTCCCTTCTCTTTACACGTCCAACATTTAGTGCACATGTACGTGAAGCGAGTACTTCAAAATCACGGTCAATCAGATTTTGTCGCACGCGCAGGGAACATACAGGGTAGGCCAAAAGTCAGGAAGTATTGGAACAATGCTTTTCAATGCAAATATACATATACATTCTCCTTTCCGCTGAATGTAGGTTTAATTCGCGTAACCTTTTTCCCAGTAATTTAGTTCTTTGCACCCATTGATCTTGGCTGTGAAGCTTCTCTGAATCCCTTCTAGCTGTCTAATGTCTCCTTTTTTATATGGGCATGTTAGGACCGAGCAATATTCCAATTTGAGTGATCAGTGTTTTCAGTAGATGAAT
The DNA here is from genome assembly GCA_023014485.1 of Bathynomus jamesi. Lineage (NCBI taxonomy): Eukaryota > Metazoa > Arthropoda > Malacostraca > Isopoda > Cirolanidae > Bathynomus > Bathynomus jamesi. The sequence continues at coordinate 8,787 of JAJOZX010012073.1, read as the reverse complement.
CATTATATTCCTATCTCTTCATTTAAAGGTTCTCAGTATCTGCCCAGTTATTCTCTTTGCTCTATTTACTGCTATCTTATTTTGCGTTTCAAATTTCGCATCATCAGTCATTACAACCCCTAAATCTTTTCCTTTAGAATTTCTCTGAATTTCCTGTCCATTTGGGGTATAATATTTCATGGCTTTTAGGTTCTCTCTTTATGCGTACCGTAGCAGCTGAAATTTCTCAGTGTTAAACTTCATATTGTTGTCTTCTGTCCACTTGTAGATTCTGTTCATGTTGGTTTGTAGAATCCTATATCTTCTGGGTTTCTTATTTTTCTACTGATCTTTATGTCATCGGCAAAGGATGTTACTGTGCTGTCTCTGATAACGTCCTCATCTATGTCAGTTAGCATGATTATGAAGAGTAGTGGAGCTAATACTGTTCCTTGTGGTACTGAGCTGAGGACCTCTGATTCTGATGAAGATATTCCTTGTACTGTAACGACATGCCGCCGCTCACTAAAGAAATTATATATCCATTTCCCTACTTTTCCTGTTTTTCCCATATATTTCAGTTTATGTATTATGATTCTATGGTCACACTTGTCGAACGCTTTGGCAAAGTCTGTGTATATTACATCACAGTTTTCATTACTTTCAAGTGCATCAATAATGTTGTTGTAGTGTTCCATTTGTTGTGATAGGCATGATCTGCCCGACCGAAACCCATGTTGGTTATCATTTAATTTTTTCTGAGTTTCCAAAAAGTCATAGATTTTCTGTCTAACTATTCTTTCAAATATTTTAGTGAGATGAGATGTAAGCGACACTGGCCTATAGTTTTTGGCCTCGGATCGATCTCCTCCTTTATAAGCACACCGGACAAAAAATTAGTCACCCCTCTCAGAATGTACCTAATAACGTGTGACGGCGCCTCTGGCCTTGATAACCGCACGAATCCGGCGAGGCAGAGACTCTACGAGGTTGTGCATGTACTGAACATCGATTTGCTGCCACTCGTTCATCAGCCGGTCCCGAAGTTCCGCCAGAGTCCGTGGGTGTCTATTCCTGCGCTTCACTTTCTGTTTCCAGCCTGAACAACACCTTCGACGCATTCAGGATTAAAGGCTTCATTGGACCTGCGATGTACTCGTCGCCTCCCATCATTGGAGAACAAACAAAAACGGGACTCATCGGACCAAATTACACGTTTCCAATCTGCCGCAGTCCAGTTTTTGTGCCTCTGAGCCCATTTATAACGTGCCAATTTGTGACTTGCTGTTAACAGCGGCCTCTTCCGTGGTACCCTGCTCCAGATGTCCATCGCATGCAGTTCTCGTCGCAATGTCCGTTCGGAAATTGGTCGCTGGAGTACCTCATTGGTTTCTTGGAGCAATTGTTCTCTGGTTTGAAAACGATTTGCAGTTACTAGACGAGAAACATGGCGGCGGCCCCTATTGTCGAGAATTGTTTTCCGGCCACAGTTACGCCGTCGATTGTCAGTTGATTGCGAACTACACCACTCTTTGTAAACTCGCTGGACAGTACGCGTTGACACACCAACAAATTGGGCTACTTCGGACATTTTGTGTCCGTGGGCTCTGCCAAACACGATGGCTCCTTTTTGCCACTGAGTAACGTCTGCCTCACGACCCATTTTGCAGACTATATCCAACACACACTTTGTTCTTCACCACCTCACGAAACAGATCTGATCCTGTGTGCTACGTCACCGGTACTTGTCACTTACCAATGCTACATCAGCGCCCTCTGTGTGACCTTGAACTTCCTACTATCAGTGCTATTAGGGGTGACTAATTTTTTGTCCGGTGTGCTTATATTGGGACTATGTTCGCGCGCTTCCGGTTGCCCGGTATTTCTCCCGTGTCTAGTGATCGCCTCCATATCCAATATAGGGACTCAGCGATTACATTCTTGCAGTTTTTGATCAGTGTGGCATTCCATTTATCCGGTCCTGGCGCTAAGTGTGCTTTTAGTTTCCCTATAGCTTGTGTAATATCATCCGTCGTAAAGTCGAAGTCCATTATACTTTCCCCTTGTAGTTCTTCTTCAAAGAACGCGTTTCTATTGCATATCAGTTTGTCAGTTTTTGGGATACTGAAAGATGATTCGTACTGAGCTCTAAATATTTCAGATACTTCTGTTAGATCATCAGATAAAGCATTGTTTTCGTTTTTCAAAGGTCCGCTAGCCGTATGGTTTTTTGACTTCCTCTTTGCAAAATTATAGAAGTACTTTTAATTAACCTTTATTGCTTCTATAGCGTCGTCGTCGTCTTTTTCTGTATGCTTCTCAATTAGTTCCTGTTTGATGCAATCGATACTCTGCAGTTTATCATGTAAGATTTTTCTGATGTTGTTGTCTTTACAGTTTCTTAATTTTGCAGTCACTCTTTTTCTCTTTCGGAACAATGACCCAGGGCCAGTTTAACCATTAGGCGAACTAGGCGGTCGCCTAGGGCAACACAATACCGAGGGCAACATTTTTGCCAAACATGTTTAATGAGTCTATACCAATATTAAGCACTATTTCAATGGAACAATGAATTCAGATTCTAGCATTATAATTTTGCATTAGCATTATGTGATTGCTTAACTTTCAAAGTATCTTTTGTGTGTGTGTGTGTGTGTGTGTGTGTGTGTGTGTGTGTGGTAATGAGATTTGTGACAATTTTGAAGTTTGGATATTGCGTTCGTGACAAAAAAAAATTTTTTTATACTCCTGATGGATAATTCACTAATGTTTTTTTTCTAGGTACAACTTTGAAATTTCACTGAAGACGCACAGAATCGTAAACGGAAGGCCGAGAAAGAAAAAGAGCAAAAAGAAATTGAGGGGTCGTTTCTGAAGTATCTTCGCCCTAAACCACAAGATGACAGCTCAAAAGATGTACCGAAGGCTTCCGGTTCCCGAGATACTGATCTCACTCTTTTACCAACAACGGCTGTCCCTGTCCGCGAAGTAGATTCAGCGAATAGTAATGAAGGTAAAGAGCCGGATACACTGCATTTGCCAGAAGTAGTTTGCGATAACAGAGAATGTAACAACTTTTAAATATGATGACCCTGCAACTTAGGGGAAATGTGATGATTCTGTTAGACAAATATTGGTTGAACATGGGCCGGATCAAATTCAGCAGTTCGATTTTCCGAAGGATAATAATCGGAAATTTTCAGCGATTCATTACAAACGAGAGCTTACAAATGGAGAAGAAACGCACCGTCACTGGCTATTGTATTAGACATCGAGAAACTGTGTGCTTTGCTTTTGCTGCAAACTTTTCGATAGCAGCACAGCCATCCCGCACAAAGAATGGACTGCAAGAAACTCGTTTCTGATTTCGCAAAGCAGAAATCGCAAGTTAAATTTTAGTTTGTAATCTGGATGTTTATTTATATAAATAACACTATTTTGTTCATGATATATTTATTTTGTTTGTTTGTTTATATTAATAAAATGATATGTTGTAATTTTCACGTTATTGTTGTACGGGGGGGGGGGGCACAAATTACACGGCTCGCCTAGGACAGCATATAGCCTAGCGCCGGTCCTGCAATGACCTCTTTTGTCTCTCAAACCTGCTTCTCTTTCCTTTTTGTTGTATTTTTGGGACATGTCTTTCCACAATTTCCACCGTCTTCTCCTCTAAGGTCATTAGCATCACTTCCGTTCTCTTGGCCTCGAAGATGGTTTTCCATTCTATTACTTCCATGCTGGATGCAACACCTTCCCAGTTTATAGCTTTGAAGTGAAATTAAAAATTTCGAATTTGCTTCTTTCTTTTTGTTCGTGTTCTTTCCTTTCCTGTTGCTTTTATATTGGTTGTTATTTCAATAATGTTGTGATCCAATATTATAGTTAGGGGTATTTCTATGGTACATTATCATTTAGGTTGCTGTTGTTTGTGAATACCAAATCTAGGCAGTTATTTTTCTTGTGTTTTATGTTATTTCTTGTGTTAACATAAATTCATCAGCTAGACCTAGTAGCATTTTTACCTGCTCCTGGTCTTCCCGTATGCCTCGCTTGTCCTGGTGTATACATATATTTTTTCCTATCCTTTTATATTTCATGAATGGAAAATTAAAATCACTATAGTAGTATATCAGCATAGTAATATATCACCATAGTAATATAATGCAAACAATCACCTCATAAACCGGTTTCATGGAGAAAAAATTCATACGAAAATTAGTTCTTAGCGCTCTTATGTGACTATTCCAAAATACAAAACTGCGAGTTTCCTTTCCTGAGTATCATTCCTTGTAATTTCCGAGCAGACCACATTCGACAGATTCTTTAAATTTTCAATATTCATAAATAAATTACCTTTTCCACGACGCGAAATGTTTTATATATATATATATATATATATATATATATATATATATATATATATATATATATATATAATATATATACAGGGTGTCCGAGAATTATCTGTACAATTTTTGGCTGTTATTAAAAGTCAACCATGAAGTGTAGAAATTCCAGTGTTGTCCCATTTTACAGAGAATCTCATTAAGTTTTTTCTGATACCACGTTTTGACAAGTTTTTTAGAAATGTACGCGGGTGACAGACATTGATGATTTAAAAGCAAGAATCGCAGCTGCTACTGAGCGAAATGATGTGGATATGCTGCAGCGTACATGGCAACATTTGGAGTATCGATTGGATGTTTTGCGAATCACTAATGGTGCACATATCGAATGTTTGTAACAACGTTACTTTAATAAAAGAAACTTTTGAAAATACAGATTCTAAATAATCTTGGTATCAGAAAAAACTTAATGAGATTCTCTGTAAAATGGGACAACACAGGAATTTCTACACTTCATGGTTGACTTTTAATAACAGCCAAAAATTGTACAGATAATTCTCGAACACCCTGTATATATATATATATATATATATATATGTATATATATATATATATATAGGGTGTTATAAAGTCCCTATCTATTTCAGTGAAAACGTAGCAAAAAGGGTAAAATTCAATAACAATATAATAGAAGGCAAACATTTAATGAATACTTAAGCATATGATTCTACATGAGCACCATCAGTATCTCTACAGAGTTCGAATCTGTCAGCAGCATTGCGGAACACATTTTAGAGCATGACGGGTTATTTTTGCAACTGCTGTTACGATACGAGCACGTAAATGTCCCAGCTTCATTCAGATGGCATTTTAAACATCGTCGTCTTTCAACAAGATGGGGCACCTTGTCAATACGCAAACATTGTTCGGGAGTACCTAAATGAACGATTTCCAAATTGGTGGATCGGACGTGGAGGCAACAGGCCCTGGGCGGCTCGATCTCCTGACCTAACGCCCTTGAATTTCTTTGCATGGGGCTTTATCAAATCAAACGTCTATCACACCAGGGTTACAGATCTGCAAGATTTACGTGCTCGTATCGTAACAGTAGTTACAAAAATAACCCTGTCATGCTCCAAATGTGTTCGCAATGCTGCTGACAGATTCGAACTCTGTAAAGATTCTGATGGTGCTCATGTAGAATCATATGCTTAAGTATTCATTAAATGTATGCCTTCTATTATATTATTATTGAATTTTACCCTTTTTGCTACGATGTCACTGAAATAGATAGGGACTTTATAACACCATATATATATATATTATATAATATATATATATATATATATATATATATATATGTGCTCGTTTGTACGGCTTGTTCCTGGAGGTTTTCACGGCGCCCTCCAGGCCCTAGCACCAAGGATGAGGGGCTCGACCCTGCAGTCCTTGTCATCCTTGGTCTTTTTCCACTTCGACTGTCCCCTCCACCCTTTCTTTTTCCTCTGTCTTTCCTCTCACTTTTTCTTTGTTTTCCGCTGAGATATGCCCTTTAAATAGAGGCGAATCGGTTCTTCTGAACTAAAAAAAAAAAAAATATATATACACATATACACACAAATATTCTTACACTCCGTATACATTTTCAACACTGGAAAATTGTTTGAAACTGTGAAGATATTCTTTACATTAGTAATATAGAATTTCTATAATGAAATACACGGATGTTGAAATACACGCTGATTTGAATAACTCACGGCCCACTTTCCATGTTGCTAAGGTGGTATGTTTACACAAAGTTTAATAAGTACATTTTGTTATTAATAACACTTATTAACAGAGTGCTAAAGGACAAGCAACCATGGCCCACCGGTTGGGAACCATTGCGCTAGGCTGTATTAACATTACTGCTGTGGGGGTAGGGTGTCTTTGGAAAGGTCTTACAGAACCCTAAAAACATTAACGTGTTTAAAATTAAAAATATTTGCTCATAAATCCGTCAGCTTCAATTCTACATTTTCGTAAAAAAAAAAAAAAAAAAAAAAAAAAAATCACTCCAAATATTAAACTCACGAAAATAAGTATCAGGTGGACCGTAAGTTTCCATACATAGGAAAAATAAACATTTTTTTATGGACAACCATTTTTATTTATATAATATGCTCTACATGATTGCCATGTTTTGAACACATTCAATACGTGTTCCCCACTGTGATGAACACGCATTAGCCACAGTTGACGTATGCTTGTAATGATTTATGTCTCGTATCTTTTCCTGATACACCATGGCCTTCAAGTGCCCCCAAAGATAGAAATCAAGGGGTGAGGTGAGATCTGGGGATCTGGGAGGCCACTCCACAGGACCACGCCGACCAATCCAAGCATCCGGAAACTGCTGCTGATCCAAATACCGACGCACGTGAAGACCATAATGAGGTGGAGCTCCATCTTGCTGGAAGTAACTGGGAAGTTACCTTCCTCGTTTAGCAGGGATGGGAAAATCTCTTCTTCTGCAACATGTTAAGATACCTTTCGGCATTAAGATTTCCACTGACAAAAAAAATTGGTCCAATAATTCTGTCACCCCATATCCCGGCCCACACCATCACTTTACCGGCACCTTGCATCTTCGTCGGACTCAGCCAGTTAGGGTTAGCATTACTCCAATAACGTATGTTTTGCCGATTAACCTCTCCATGACGTAAAAATTTGCTTCATCAGTAAACAAGATCTTACGTCAAACGCATATTCTTAGGGTATCTGAAACATAAAAACAAACGTTTAATTTTTCCTATGTATGGAAACTACGGCCCACCCTGTACACTAGAACAAATGTTATAGAAAAATTTATATTCTTTTGAATGACACTTATTTTAAAAGCGTATGTACAATTTTATAGTTTTTCAGTTATTGACATTTAAATCAAAACGGCTCGAAATTCATATCACAGTTCGTACGGAAGTCACTTGACTCGTATACAGTCGGTCCTCTTCATTTCACGGTCCGATATTTCTCTTTTTTTATTTCACGGTACCCTAAGTACCGCGATAATTCTCGGTCCCACTCGCGAAAATAACGAGGGTTTACTGTGTATAACACCAGTATGAAGCTCTTGAAAAGTTCTAGGAGATGCAGTAATTTAAAAGCAAATTTATTTTAAAAAGGAGCAAATATTAAAAAAACAATTTTTAAAAATGGTCATAAAATAATAAACTCTTTAACAGAGCGAATTATTTTCATACTCTTATGTAGACGATTTCGAGCTGCATATATGGTAAACATTTCAAATTCATACCTGTCTTAGATTTATTTGAGGGGATTTAATGAACAACATCTATAAGTTATAGTACGAAGGTCGGTCCAAAAGTAATGCCTCTTATGTTCAGTTTATATTTACTTTATATAGAGTATATATTGTATGTAAAAAATGAACACTGAATAATTCTTATATTCATTTTTGCATATAGAGTTCAAACTCACGTAACACTGACTGTATATGAAACGCAAGTTCGGATAAACTTTTGATTTGCTTCTTTTTATATTTGCTGAATAATTGATGAATTATTTCTTTTTAAATTACTTAATCATTTTTTTAGATTTACCTTAATAATGCAATCGTGTTAAATTCTGCAATGTTCATTTCTTTATACATTCTCTCTTCGTTGTAAAAGATGAAGTCGTGTCTGCTTAACTTTTAATTTTAAATCTTAAGCATTTAATTTTTGCTCATATGCATGTTTAATTGTAATTCATAATAAAATGCATATTTCAATTTCCATTTTTAGTTAACTCAGCACATCATGATAACATCAGATCTGTCAATATGCGGTTTAAAATAAAATATGGCTTCATTTCAAATATTGCTATCTGTCTAGACCAGAGCTTTCCAAACTGGTTGTCGCGACACATTAGTGTTTTTGTATTTTGAAAATTTTGATTTCTTTCATCAACAAAATGGCTACAAGATAAACCACCTACTGAAAAATTATCTGATATTGATAACAAAATTAATTAATGTGTCGTTGAAAATTGTTATGCTTAAATAGTTTGTCGCCAACGTTAAAAGTTTGGAAAGCTCTCGGTCTAGAAATTGCTATAGCTAAAATATTTCCCTATCTTCAAATATTTTGCAAAATAATTCAACCTATTGAAAATAAAAAACAAAACAGGTCAACATTAAATAATAATGGTCACCAAAAAAATTGGGTACAAAAGTTAAATAATTTTTCAAATTTTTATTCTAATTCTGTCTAATCAGACTTTTAGCAGTAAATTACAGTAAGAGAATATCTTTGTCCTCTTCTTCGAGCCTTGCTTTCTTCAGAGAACTTAGTCTTAAAATAGAGAAAAATAATAATTTCCCGATACGCTACAAGAAGAAGAATCGGGGAACCCTTAGAGAATTTAGTAAGCTTCACAGAATCCTCCGATCCCCTACAGAAGAAATTGGAGAATAATG